>JAUJYN010000047.1:515539-567811 GCA_030737835.1 Acorus gramineus
CAAGAGCCTCCCTCCAGGATTGAGGCCGAGGGTGAGGTTGGTCGCGTCGTCGCGTGACCTTGTTATCCTTTGGGTTTCTACTCATGTTGTTCCTCGAAAGGAATTTGCCTCAGTATTGAATTGTTGTAATGGTGTTCGGTTTCCAACCACTCACTGAGCCTGTAGCTCACCCCTTGTGTACTGTTTCTTTTACAGGGGCGGTCATGGGCATGGAGCTGGAGCTTCCTTGTGGCGTGGTCTTATGTGCGTGGAGCATTCCGTTCGGCGGTTGGTGAATGTGAGGATGTCAGCAGTCCTAGAGTCATGTATTTGTTAATCGTGCATGCTGCACATGGTGTATTTTATTTGGACTCTCACAGGACAGTGATTGTGTATTCAAGTCTGTAATAATATTTTGGTTTAAAGACTTATTGATATTTTTATGCTTCCGCTTTTTAGTTAGCTATCACTTATCTTTGCTTTGTCACCTTATATGCCACGTCTCGGGGACGGCCGCCCTGGTCCTGTCAGAGCCTAAGTCTAGTCGTATGGATGAGTCGTAGGATTGTCATCCGAGTACTCTAGTTTTAGAAGTTTATCTTAGGTTGTTGACATGCCTCATCACATCCATGGACGTGGACGTGGCCACCCCTGGACCCTCTTAAGTTGTCGACTGAGTCGACTGAATAGGGTCAGTTGTTGTGTCCCTTGTTGTGGAATTAAGGCTTGGGAAGGAGATTCCAACCCAGTAGTATGGTAGTGATGAATTGGTTTCAATTTCTAAAGGTATGGATTGTGTCTCGATAATGGAGGTTCATTCCCATGCATTGGTATTGCTTGTAACCATGGAGTTCGCGTACAACACCGGCTTGCAGTTGAGGATGTGGCATTTTTATCATTAATGGACGATGTCTTCTTCCGTTTTCCTACTCGGGATTAAGGGACCTTGCGGGGACACGTTGAGACCCGGGTTAGGGTGTTTCGTGTTCATTGTTTGGTTGTTGGGATATCCTATATTGGGACCTCATGGTGCCCTCCCAAGGAGTTTTTTTTTCTCTAGTCCAGGAATATCTTTGAAACATCTATTTGAAGATTGCCTTTCCCTCTCACTTGGAAGGTGTTGTAGCAAGTGATGATGCGTACGATCAGGATTGGGTGTGTCTATTGCAGCTTTGTGGGTGATCGCTTATGGACTGGGTTCCATAGTGGCATCTGGAGTCGCTTCGATATATCATCGTGCGTTCTAACATATTTATTTTATTAATTTATTTACGTTTAAGCTATTATTAATTTAGTTTTTATTTATTTATTTATATTTGATAGCTCATTCATGAAGAATTCGAGATCCCCTCCACTGTTATAGAATATTGGCTATATCACTGCACATCATCATTAATTTAAAGTATCAAATGATGAAAGTGGTTATATATATGTGACTGCACCCCTATACATGTATCAAACACTATACACCTTGAACCCACCCCATTAATCTTCTCTTTCTCTCCCCCCCCCCTAGGTCCCTCTCTCTCTCTCTCTCTCACACACACTGGATCACAGTCCCACTCATCCACCTCTCCTTCTAGATATGGAGGCGCTGATGAGCTCATCGGAGAGGATGGCTTCGTGATGGCGGGGAGGCGGGCACTGCCGTCAGGACCAGTGGCGGAGCCAAGGTGGGGTGGGTTGAGGCTTTGGCCCCCCCAAGTCAGGTGTAAAGTTTTTTTTTTTTGTATATAAACCCCTCAAAAAACTTTATATTGCAAATACCCTTGTATAAATTATTCTCTGCAATACCCTCAAAAGGGTTTTAATTTTTCATCAAGGTCCCTTTGAGGGGTTTTTTTGCATATTATATTTTTAATTTTGCAAGAATAACATCAAAAAAAGGGATATTGCTGAGAATAGTAATTCACTAAGGTTATTTTTGTCAAAATGATGTCTTTTCAGGGATGTATGTAAAAAAAATTCGAATTGAAATGAATGGGTTTGAAATTGGAAAATGTTACGTGCAGTCCAATTTGCATCCTAATTAGTATGCATAAATTTGATTTTTTTTGAAGTATATACTCATATAATAAAGTATGTGAGGTTGAGGTGGTGGTAGTGGTGGTGGTGGTCTCTCCCCAAAAGTCCCAAGAGTCTTCCTCCGGGAGTGAGGGTGAGGGTGAGGTTGGTCGCGCCGCCGCGTGACCCTGTTATCCATTGGGTTTCTACCCATGTTTTTCCTTGAAAGGAAATTGCGTTAGCATTGAACTGTTGTAATGGTTTTTCCAACCACTCACTAAGCTTGTAGCTCACCCCTCGCATACTGTTTCTTTTCAGGGGCAGTGTTGGGCGTGGAGCTGGAGCTTCCTTGTGGCGTGGTCTTATGGGCGTGGAGCGTTCTTCCGGCAGGTGGCGAGTGCGAGGCTGTCAGCAGTCCTAGAGACATTTTATGTATTATAAATCGTGCATGTGGCACAGGTTGTATTTTATTTGGTCTAGACTTGGCTCTCACAGAACAGTGATTGTGTATTCGAGTCTGTAATAATGTTTTTGGTTTACAGACATTGTTTATATATTATGCTTCCGCTTTTCAGTCAGTTATCATTATCCTTGCTTTGCCACCTTGTGTGTTGTTGTTGGAGTCTTTATTGACCTCAGGTATTGATAGCTGATATTTCATTATTGCCATGTCTCGGGGACGGCCGCCCTGGGGCGTGACAGAAGAGACTCTGAATTACTGGTCTACACAACACTATCGGATCATCTACATCGAGATAACTACCTAACGATGTCTTTGAACATCGATACGCAACCGGACCCAACAACTATGAGAACGGACGAACAACGAATGGGTCACGCGGCGATGATTCTTCACCTCATCCTCACCCTCACCCTTTAGAGGTGACATAGGACTTTTGGAAGAGACTTAGATTGCTCTACACCCTTGGTCCACCGGTAGCCCTTTCCCCACGTAGCCTCTACCTGATATACTCCCACGATCAGTATGCTTCCGAACGCATCGGTGGTACCTACGGATGGGAGCCCTCTGTCAGGACAGCTTTTCCAACGCCGGGGAGTTCCTACATCGGATCCAATGAAGGGGAGAACGATTTCACGCTCGCAATATCATTCGTTAGCCCTCTCCCGGGTAGCCTCTACCTGGTATACTCCCACGATCAGTACGCTTCCAAACGCATCGGTGGTACCTACGGATGGGAGCCCTCTGTCAGGATAGCTACAACCCGGGCCATTTCAACACAGACGACATTGGGAGGAAACACTCCATTTTCGCAAAGTGAACCCAATGGAAAAACAACTACTCTCGATAATCACATATCGATGATAGTCGAATACTATTGCACTCCCACGCGGTTGCGTCGCTCGGACACAAGGGGGGGGGGGTTTCCTCTGCTCTCACGCAGAAATAATCGCAAGGCACATAACCCAACAGGCGGTTCATGTCACGCCCCAGGGCGGCCGTCCCCGAGACGTGGCAATAATGAAATATCAGCTATCAATACCTGAGGTCAACAAAGACTCCAACAACAACACACAAGGTGGCAAAGCAAAGATAACTAACTGAAAAGCAGAAGCATAAGATATCAATAATGTCTGTAAACCAAAAACATTATTACAGACTTGAATACACAATCACTATCCTGTGAGAGCCAAGCCTAGTCCAAATAACATACAACCTGTGCCACATGCACGATTTACAATACATAAAATGACTCTAGGACTGCTGACAGCCTCGCACTCGCCACCCGTCGGAAGAATGCTCCACGCCCATAAGACCACGCCACAGGGAAGCTCCAGCTCCACGCCCAACACTGCCCCTGAAAAGAAACAGTATGCGAGGGGTGAGCTACAAGCTTAGTGAGTGGCTGGAAACCAATCACCATACAACAGTTCAATACTAAAACAATTTCCTTTCAAGGAAAAACATGGGTAGAAACCCAATGGATAACAAGGTCACGCGGCGGCGCGACCAACCTCACCCTCACCCTCACTCCCGGAGGAAGACTCTTGGGACTTTTGGGGGGAGACCATACCGTTGGTCGAAGAGACGCGGAATTACTGGTACACACAACACTACTGAATCACCAACCTCACCCTCACCCTCACCCTCACTCCCAGAGGGAGACACTTGGGTCTCTTGGGGAGAGACCATACCGTTGGTCGATGAGACCAGGAATTGCTGGTCTATACAACACTACTGGATCATCTACATCGAGATAACTACCCAACAACACTACTTGAACATCGATACGCAACCGGACCCAACAACTATGGGAACGGACGAACAATGAATGGGTCACGCGGTGACGTGTCTTCACCTCATCCTCACCCTCACCCTTTAGGGGTGACATAGGACTTTTGGAAGAGACTTAGACTGCTCTACACCCTTGGTCCACCGGTAGCCCTTTCCCCACGTAGCCTCTACCTTGTATACTCCCACGATCAGTACACTTCTGAACGCATCGGTGGTACCTACGGATGGGAGCCCTCTGTCAGGACAGCTTTTCCAACGCCGGGGAGTTCCTACATCGGATCCAACGAAGGGGAGAACGATTTCACGCTCGCAATATCATTCGTTAGCCCTCTCCCAGGTAGCCTCTACCTGGTACACTCCCACGATCAGTACGCTTCCGAACGCATCGGTGGTACCTACGGATGGGAGCCCTCTATCAGGACAGCTACAACCCGGGCCGCTTCAACACGGACGACATTGGGAGGAAACACTCCATGTTCGCAAAGCGAACCCAATGGAAAACAACTACTCTCGATAATCACGTATCGATGATATCGAATACTATTGCACTCCCACATGGTTGCGTCGCTCGGACACAAGGGGGGGGGGGGTTGCCTCTGCTCTCACACAGAAATAATCCCAAGGCACATAACCCAATAGGCGGTTCATATACACGCCTAACACAGGTAAGCCTAGCTTAATGCCACAACTATTGGTTTAAAAAAACCGATAAGATAATGAATTTTTCTGAATTCCAAACGAGTGCATCGCTCAGATGCACGGGAGCGATTACATCGCTAGCGCTCTAACTAATAAGGTACAACCCGACAACGGGTCATACCCACGCCTATTTCAGATAGGCCTAATCAGTTTTAACATGCGTATATATATATCCAGGAGAATTATATCTAGTTATGTGCATGAACCATATGCACAATCATCTAATAATTGACCATAAGGGTGACCCCTAACATGGATTTACATCATAATAAATCATACAACATGCATAGATGGCCATTGATCACATAAGCACACAAGGCCTAACTTAAGCATGCGTTGGATATCACCAACTTAAAAGGTAAGGGTCAAGCGCGATCTCGCGCACTAACAAGGGATTGCCAATATTCCAAACAAACCCGAGTCGAGTAGGAAATCGCCTCTACTTACTCAGTTCGTGCAGAGGGAGAGGGCGAGAGAGATCATCATCTCATGAAGTTGGTCATAGCTTTGCCCCATTAGCATGGGCGCAACAACTACACCACGCCCTCGAGTCTTATCGCAAGGGAATATTAGGCAGGTGCCCATTATTAACCCAGACTTAATCATGTTGGATATTCCAATTAATATGGTGGGAGTAGTATTACAATACTACCTAAGGCATGCCATATTCTATACATCCATACACATTACAAAAATACATGCCCATACTAGAGGGACGCATGCAACACAATCATTCATACATGGATACAATACATATATATAAGCCTAGCATGCAAGATATCTAACATATTATAATTTAAGCATGGCCATACTACTTATCTACACAAGTAGTATAGCTAGGATGCCCCATTGATGCGTGACGCACGACTACGCGCGTCGAGCGCATCTCGAGGGGGGGGGATTGGATCAAACCACTCACAGATACCCGGATCGTCGCGCGTCCGATCTACGAGATCTGCAAAACACAACCAATGATCCAAAATTAAAATATGGAACCTCCTATCACACATATAAGCCTACTTCATGAAGGCCCTAACCCCTGATACTTCCATATTATCACCCAAGACACATGCAAACAACTCCTTGACACTCAACCAAGCAAAACTGCCAAACCTGCTGCAACCAGCCCTACTAATTGGTCTCCACAGCACCCAATACACTTCCAAAATTATGAAATAAATCATGCACATTCTCTGATATGCTGGGATCATAATCCATGCAGACATTAGAACCTAATTTTGCCTCTACAAGCCCGAAACAAATTATTTCCAGAAGCAGGTCAATTCCTACGCGAATCTGGACAGGCCATACAAAACAGGTTCTAACTTACAACACAGATATCATAATGACCCCAAATTTCATATATAATATCTAGACACATAGATGATCAAATCATAAGAAGACATAATCCTAAAAATATGCCTCTAAATACTAGATTTACTGAGATCTTTAAAAGACAGTGAGCTGCCTTACCGAAACAGGGGGAGGGAAATGGGGAGATGCGGGGTTATCGACACACCCACGACCACCTCAACCACCACCACCACTACCACCATCTCTTCAGCCTCTCCACCAGCCCTTCTTGGCTGAAAAACAGAGGAAAACATGAGGGGAGGCATGAGAAGGTTGGAGATGGAGAAGGGAAAGAAACAACAACACCTTAGCTAGATCATCCCTTCATACACTATTCATCTTCTCTCCTTCACTTTCTCCACCCAATACACACAAATGAGAGGGAGAGGAGAAAAGAAAGCCACGGATGGATTTCCTAAGGGTGGGAGAGAGAAGGAGAGAAAGAGAGAGAGAGAGGTAATTAATTTACAAAAAGGGGTTTGGTGGATTTTGACCTAGGTCAACCCAACCAAGGAAACAAACAAAACCCCTTGACTTCTAGGTCATCCTTGATTGGTCAAAGTCTTCATTTGACTTGGTCAAAGTCACCCTTTGAAAATCCAGTATCGATCAAAACCCGGATACGGTTTGGAACTGCATAATTTTCAAAACGTTACCGGAATTCAATGAAATTTTTATGGGTAGTACTAAACGGTACCAGGATGACTGGGGGTACATCGGGTACCACAGGCGGATCTGCCACCAAGGGGACCTGCGGAACTGCCTCGCAAGCCGCCCTCAGCTCCTGAATCTCTCTAGCCTGCTCTGCCAATGCTCTGGTCTGGGCCTCCAGCGCCCTCGTCTGTGTCTCCACCAAATCAGCCAACCGAGCGAAAGCACGCTCCCAAGCAGGAGGCTCCTGCGCCAAGGACTCTCCGGTAGCATCCTCGTCTCCGGTAGGTCCGGAAACCTCCAAAGACCGAGAGGGACCTCGTCCGCGCCGTCCTCTGCGAGGAGGCATATCAGCACCCTAAGAAAACCAGACACTAGGATCAGAATACTCATATAGAAATCCTAGGACTCATCTCTACGAAAGGAAGACTATTGGCTTTGACAGGACCAGGCTCTGATACCAACTTTTTGTCACGCCCCAGGGCGGCCGTCCCCGGGACGCGGCAAGTGTATATAAAATATCAGAATCTACACAGGAGGTCAATAATATATCATACACAAGCAACCAGAATGACACACAGACAACAAAGGGGCTGACATGATATATACACCAAATGCGGAAGCAAAAGACTGAATCTGTAAATAAACATACTACAGACTCGATACTCAATCATCTGTTCTGTGAGAGCCAATATACACAAATACAACTGAATATATACAAACGCGTGCCAAGCACGGAAATAAAATACATACAGTCAAGAAGGATGCTGATAGCCTCTGGCACTCGCGGAACGTAGCGCTGCTCCGCTACTAAAGGAATCCCTCGAACGGCTCCACCTGCTGCTCCGGCTCCAGCTCAGTGGCAACTGGGGAAAAACATATGCGAGGGGTGAGCCACACGCTCAGTGAACAGCACAACCCATGCATCACAGACAATATTGACCACAATTCAATTATTTATCCAGCCTCTAAGTGGCAGGAACAACACAATCCAGGGAGTCGCTCACCGACGACCCACCACACCCTGGTAGGGTAGTTGCATATGCGTCGAGGCAATTGAAGACACATGAGGAGAACTACCCCACGCATGATCTGGAGTTAGCAGCAGTCATTTTTTTTTGAAGATTTGGAGGCACTACCTGTATGGTGAACAGTTTGAGTTATTCACGGACCATGAAAGCTTGACATATTTGAGGACGCAACTTGATCTCAACATGCGTCAACGGCGCTGAGTGGAGTTTTTGAAGGACTATGAGTGTGATATCACTTATCATTCGGGCAGAGCAAACGTGGTGGCTAATGCTTTGAGTTGACAGCCGGTGACGAGGTTAGCTTGACTGACTGTTAGGAGATGGAGACTCTTAGGGGATGTTTGGTTGATCCTCTATTCAGTACTTATTAGGCTGATTACTTAAAAATAAGCAGTTATGATATTATCATGTGTTTGGTTGACTCTTAAATTCAGTACTTAAAAAACCTCAAAAAGCAAAAAAGATGCTCGTTTTTTAAGTGACCGGGAGGTCACTTTTTTTACTCTTTCCGCAGTATTACCCTTGCAAAAAGTCGATCCTGCCCTCGTTTAATCGATGTATTTACCATCCATATATAAACATTTTTTTAACTCTCTCTCTCTCTCTCTCTCTCTCTCGATCAAAAAACATGTTCGCCCCAAATAAAAAACCCTAGCCGCTGCGCCAATCTCCCCGAACGACCTCCTCCATCACCGTCTCGCTTCTTCGCCGGCCCCTCATCTTCACATCTCCGGGTAAGATCGAACGTGTTGTCCTTTTTTTTTGCTTTTTCCGCCTCCGATTTCAACCTGTGCGGATCACACAGACTTCATCATCGTCATTTATTTTCGTAGATCTGGTTTTTGTTTTCACCTCCTTCACCGCCATATGGGTTTATCTAACTCCTTGTTTGCCTCTCATCGTGGTAGATCTGAAGCCAGGCTCGACCGTCGCCACCACCACCCTTTAGCAGTCAAGGTCTCTTAAACCTCTCCTCAGTGAGTTATTTCTATTCCTTAATACCTAAAGTTGATTGTGTTCTTTCTGTTTGATGGGGTTCCTTTTGGGTATGGATCAAGCAGTTGATTGGGATATTTGGGAGGTGCAATATAGTCATATCTAGTTACTCTGTGTTTTTTTTTTTTTTTTGTCAATGGTATATTTCATATAGTTGCATCGGATACTCTGTGTTTTTTTTTTTTTGTCAATGTTATTTTTTGATTCACCTCCTTTACCACCCTTGGTATTTTTTATAGGATTAAAATCACGTCAATCTTCTGCTGTTTATGCATGTGTGAAGCTTTATTTCAACAAGGTTTATCAATCAATTACTAAAAGATATTCAATGGTTTTTATATACAGATCCATCCCCTGTTCCACTTTAAAACTCTCTTTCATTCTCTGATTTTCATGCATGCAATGCTAACACCCAAAAAAGAGAAGAAATAAAAGGAGTGATTTTTCACACAGAGAGAGAGAGAGAGAGTACTGTGTAAGCCATCTCTCTTTTCTCTCTCTTTACATACCTTTGTCAACACATTTTTACTGCATTTTTGGTGGGGGTCTTTCTTTTTGTGCTTGCTCTTTCACCTCTCCATCTGAAGAGGTTTCAAAAAGATAGAAACAGAGAGAGAGAGAGAGAGAGCAGGTGGGTTTGTTTTTTCAATCTCTGATAGGATTCTCTATGACCATCTGGGGTGACTTTGATCTTCCTCAGGTCCCCTTTTTTTAAATGGGCTGATGAAGTTTTTATTTTTGAAGTTTGAGTTTTTTAGCATTGTTTTTGTAGAAGATCAGGTGAAGCTTTGATTTTTCTTTTTAATCTTTGGTTGTTTGATGTTTGTTTTGATTCTGTGGGGGGTTTTTGGGAGGTGGGTTTTTATTTTTTGGGGGTTTCAGAAGTTGAGGTGATGTTCATGCTTTTGGGTAGTTTAAATGGTAGATTTAATAAAATGAAGCTAATAAATGATAAATAAAACTACTTTAGATAATCTGATGATTTTCATTGGTTTTATTCCTATATATTACATCAAATTATATTCTCTTTTATTCCATCTTGAATGCAAAAGCAACTAATTAAAGATCCTTTGGGAAATCCTTCATCATCCCTAGAGATTACAATTCTATTTTTATCAAGTCTTTGGTTTTCAAACATAATATTACTGAGAATCAGGTGCAGTGTAGTCAGAGTAATAATGTATAAAAAAAAATCATCAAGGATACATTCCCTAACAAAACAATTATAGGTCACCTCTTTTTAAGCATGGACAGAATACAAGTCAAATATTTTAAAATTCTTAATTATATTTTCTAAATGGAATGCTAATCACCAAATGTTGCAACAACAAGACTCAAAATTATTAACACCCATCCATGTTATTGATCACTGTGGGTTAAACATATAGCATCTGATACTTACCTTGCATGAGACACAGCAAGTACTCGCACACATGCAATATAATATAATCTATTCATTAAGCAAAGACATAAATCATACCTGCATGTTGTTGTACCTACTGAAGGTCTTCCTACACACAGAACAAGAGAACTGAATTGGCCCAATAAGGATCTGAGCTGGTGTAGGTATCCAAAACATGTACTTCTGATCATCCTTCTTAACACAATCCATGGATTCCCACTCAACATGATCAGAATTCTCTCCTGAGTTAGGCAAACCAATCTGTAGCGACACGCCGACACACGTGTCCTCTTCTTTGATGGTCTTGAATTCTTTGAACCTACTGAGAATTAGTGATGGTGGGGGTGGAGAAGGAGAGGAAGAACAAGTGGTATTAGTTGATGGTTTTAGCCATTCAGTGAAGTTTGTTTTGTTGGCCATCGGAACCCTTAATATATAATAACAAGGCATTTGAGGTTAGCAAGTAAAAATGATTTCTTCCTTCAGTCACTTGAGGTAACAAACATCAATACTAAACAGACAACAAGCATTAGATATAATTTGAGCATGATTGGTACATATATTCATGTGTATTATGTTGTTAAAATATGGGCCCATCTCTTGTGCATTAGCATTCCTTGATTCCATCTTACATCCTAATAATCTTATACTAAACCCCTCAAAAATGTTTTTATAAACAAACCCACCTATTGTCTAGTCTCCCCAAACCATGTCAAGCGGGACAGTGGACATAGCATTTGATTTTTTTTTTTTTTTTTTGTGCCTTCATTTCATTTCACTGGATCTGTTGGTTAGCAATACCTTCATTTCATGCAAATATTGTAGATTTCCCAGGATTCATTTCAGCTTGAGGTAAGCAATGGTTACAACATTTATTTTATTTTTTTTAATGTAGAAAATGGATTCTAGGACTAGTAGGGCTTCATGGAGTGCGGAAATAAAAAAGTTATTCATTGACTTATGTTTAGAACAAGTCAAATTAGAGGGTCGGCCTGGTTCAAACTTAAAAACATCGGCATGGAAGAAGGTGAGGGAAGTGTTTAATAACAACAATCTAACAAATTACGATCAGAGGCAATTCAAGAATTACTGGGACATGCTGAGGAAACAATAAAATGCCTAGAAGCAACTGATTTCCATAACCAGCATAGGAGAGGTTGCCCCTGGACAAACAGTGTAGATGGACAAGGAGAGATGGGATGAGCAGATTAAGGTAATCTTTATTCATTTACAGGTTTGCATATGCTTGGGAAATACATAATAAATCCATATTTTTTGGGTGTACAGGCTAATCCCGAGGTGAAACTGTTCAGATACAAACCCCTTGCTCATGCTGATGAGATGGAACAACTGTTTGGGGGGGGTCACGGAGACAGGGGAGCACCAATTCACACCGGCCACTGGAGACTACCTTCTCGGTGACATGGGCAACTTTGCTTCCACATCCCAGACCCCTTACCCGACTGCATCCCCATTCTCCCCCTCATCCATTCCTGAAACCCCAATGGATGACCCTGTAGATGTTGAGTCTGAGGATAATTTGAATGAACCCATATCCTCAATGAGACGCAAACGTCATTGCCCACCCAAGTCGAGGAGAAAATCAGGGGCTCAGGACTTTGTGGAGAAGATTGATGGAGTGCTTGATCGGATTGCAGGCTTTGCTACCAGCCAGGCAAGCACGCATGCTCACGGTCCGCATGCGAGATTGGTACCACCCCCACCCACAATCGAAGAATGTTTTGCGTCCCTCCAACAGATGCCTGAGATTGACCTTGATAGTGAGCTCTATGTGCTCACTCTACAATTCTTTTTCAACGTCAAGCAGCGCAGGGTTTGGATGCTGGAGAACAGGTCCAGTGCGAGGATTGCACTATTGTTTTCAGTGCTCAAGCTTTAGGTGTCTTAACATATGTTGTTTTTTGAATTCTAGTGATGTGTGGATGATTGTGTTATGTTTATTTTGAAGTTTATGTTTTTGTTTATGTATGGATTTTTATGAGTGTTTTTAGGTTTATGTATGGATGTTTATGAGTATTTTAAGGTACCAATGTATGTATGGATGATTATGTTTAGGTTAATGTATGTATGTTTAATAGTATGTTCAAGTTATTGCATGGATGCGTATGTTAAGATCATGTATGGATGATTGTATATTTTCGTGTAGGGAATATACTATCCACTTTTGAAATGTAGGGACAATTATGATGGACATGATCTAATGGATTGTAGTGCAATGTCTTTGTTTATGTGTGTTTTAGGAATGGGTCCAGAATATGAGATCATAGTTATTATGGTGATATATTTCATACATGACCATCTTGATCAACATTGGGCACGAAGAGTAGTTCATGATTCTAGTTTGAGTGGGGATGAATATATGAGTGCGATACTTGATGGACACCCACGCCCGTGTCTTGATTTATTTCGCATGGAACAGGCAGTGTTCAAGGCATTGGTTAAAGAATTCCGAGATGAAGGGTGGTTGAAAGACACAAATAACATGTTTGTCGAAGAACAAGTGGGTATCTTCTTACTAATTGTTGGACATAACGCGAGGAACAGAGTTTTCCTGTACCGCTTCCAACACTCCGGGGAGACCATATTACGATATTTTAGGAAGGTCCTAAAGGCTTGTTTGAAATTGAGTGAACGAAATATCCAATCACCCGATTTCTCTCAAACACCCGACCAAATTTTGAATAGTTCAAGATTTTATCCTGCATTCAAGGTATGAGCAACTTCGTTTATTTAGTTTGCAATGATTTTCGATGTGATTTAAAACCTCACAATCATTAGTGAAGGCGAACTCATTTGGGTTAGTAATATGTTTTTATAGGATTGCATCGACACGCTGGATGGAACTATGGTGCATGCAATCATAGATAGGGATAACCAAGTTCCATACAGAGGCCGAAAGGGGGATTGCATGCAAAATGTGCTTGCCGTGTGCTCTTTTGACATGCTATTTACTTATGTAATGGCAGGATGGGAAGGAACTGCCCATGATTCGCGCATCCTGTCGGAGACCATTCGAGACCCTGCCAAAATGTTCCCATTGCCCCCCCCAGGGAAATATTATCTAGTGGATGCTGGATATACAAATAAAAGGGGATTTCTTGCACCTTACCGGAACGTAAGGTATTGGTTGGGAGATTATAGGGGGCGTGCAACACCTCAAAACAAAGAGGAGGTGTTCAATCAGTTGCACTCATCGTTGCGGAACGTGATTGAACGCACATTTGGTGTGTGGAAGGCGCGCTTCCCTATTTTGAAAAGAATGGCATCTTATCCATTTGATATCCAAGTACGGATAGTTTCCGGAACTATGGCTATTCACAATTTTATCAGAAAGAAAAAGCTACATGATTCCCTATTCGAGCAGTTTCAGAGTACCACAGTTGATGATGATCGTTTCACTGAGCAGCTGTACCCTGTTATCCGACCTGAGAACGATCAACAAGAAATGAATTGAGTGCGGGATGAGACTGCCAATCTGCTAGTGTCTAGGCGTTGATGCACTGTTTGTTGTATCTCTAGCTATGTATATTATAATGACTTATGTATGATGTGAAAATATTTTGGACAGCATGAAGAACACTCGTTCTGAGATTCATTGTGCTTGTGGCCGCGGACTAATGACCCTTCATATGGCACGGACAGATAAGAACTACGGGCGATAATTCTTTAGGTGTCCTGCGAGATTGGTACGCGTTTTAATAAGTGCACTTGTCCTCACTGATACATATTCACTTCTTTTTTTCAAGTTTCCATATTGATTCGTATATTTCGGTTGGATGCAGGATCACTGTAATTCTTTCATGTAGAGAGATACATTGCCCATGACGGGAGAGTTTCAAGATAACCAACCGCAAATCCTTAGGAAGTGGGAGCGTTGACATCCGAAGAGAGTGCTATCTATTAATCAATATGTCGAACCAATTAATTTAATTGCCTATTACTTGTCCCAACAAACTTTTTATGTTAATATGAAACATTTTTATGAGTGTAGTTTTGTAGAATTCATATAACTGTCAAACTCTTACAAAAGGGGCCCAACCTCGCTTTTTATATTTGGTTATTTTTTTTAAACGATGGCATTTGGATGTGTTTGCAGTCCAATTGATGAGTCTTTGCAATCCTATGAGATAGGTGAAAATATATAGCATTCAGAGTTTTCAACGGATTAAACAAGAAACATATTGATTTTCAACGTGTGGGTAACCAGGTGCAAGTTTATTTTGGTTCTAACCAGGGTAGCATTGGCTGATGTATTTTTAACATGTTAAAAAAGAACAATCTTTAGTATCTCAAAAAAAAAAAATTGTTTTAAACAATCATTTCAACCAAACATCAAAATAACATTCAGCACTTATAAAATGGACTAAAATACCCTTCCAATAAGCACATATGTCACTTGGTTAACCAAACACACTTATCTAAATAACTGCATAAAAGTATCCGTCAAACCAAACGCTTTTATTACTGAACTCTTAAAGATTATCATCATAACCTATTTCTGCACTTATTCATCAGCACTTAAAATCCGCTTTCCACCGCTGCCAAACCCCTTAGAGGAGGCTGCATACTGGATTAGCTTCCATGAGAATCCATTGATCGGTTTTCTGGCCAGGTTAGTGGTGCAGCCGATTTTGTTACAGGAGATTCGGGAGGCTCAGTTGCGTGACCCAGATCTAATAGTTATTTTAGAGGATGTTGCTAGAGGTGAGTAGGCAGACTTCTCAGTTCGAGATGGTATCCTGCGATTTAGAGGCAGGATATGTGTGCCTGCAAATGTCACACTTAGGCGGAAAATTTTAGATGAGGCTCATCGTTCCTGCTATACCGTGCATTCTGGGAGCACGAAGATGTATCGGAGTCTTCGCCAGGGGTATTGGTGGCATGGAATGAAGGCAGATATAGCAGAGTTTGTGGCTCGCTGTTTGGTCTCTTAGCAGGTAAAGACCGAACATCAAAGACCAGCCGGGAAGCTTTAGTCTATTGAGATTCCGCAATGGAAGTGGGAGCAGATCACGATGGACTTCATATCAGGACTACCAAGGTCGCGGATCGGGCATGATGCGATTTGGATGATGATCGATCGTTTGACAAAGTCCGCTCATTTTCTGTCGATGCGTATGATGGATTCTCCCGATGCCTTAGCTCAATTGTTCGTATCAGAGATCGTGCAACTTCATGGCACTCCCAAGAGTATTATTTCCGATCGAGATGCACGCTTTACCTCAAGGTTTTGGTGTGGGCTTCAGCAAGCCTTGGGTACTAGTCTACATTTAAGCACAGCTTTTCATTCGTAGACTGATGGTCAATCAGAAAGGACGATTCAGGCTCTGGAGGATATGCTTCGTGCATGTATCCTGGATTTTGGTGGTAGCTGGGAGAAGCATTTACCACTCGTGGAGTTTGCGTATAACAATAGCTATCACTCTAGCATTCAGATGGCACCATTCGAGGCTTTATATGGTCGCAGCTGCAGATCTCCGTTATGCTGGGATGATGTTGGTGAGCGTCAGTTCGAGGGACAAGAACTAGTCCAGGAGACCTCTGAGAAGGTCAGGTTGATTCGAGAGCGTATTCGCACTGCTCAAAGCCGGCAGAAGAGCTATACGGATCATCGACGTCGAGACCTTCACTTTGAGGTAGGTGATCATGTTTTCCTTAAGGTTTCACCGACGAAGGGGGTATTCAGATTTGACAGGGGAGGCAACTTGAGTCCGTGTTTTATTGGTCCTTTCATGATTCTAGAGCGGATTGGAGAGGTGGCGTATCGTATCGCCTTTCCTCCACAACTTGCTCAGGTCCATGACGTATTTCATGTCTCCCAGTTGCATAGATATCTCTATGATCCATTGCACATCATTCCTTCTGAGTCAGTGCAGTTAGAGCTAGGTTTATCATTCCCAGAGCAGCCTGGTGAGATTTTGGATCATCAAGAGAAGAGGCTCCGTGGTAAGACTATCTCATTGGTCAAGATACGTGGGGGAGATTGTTAGGTTTCGTGGCATTTTTTATATTTTATATTATGGTATTTCATATTACGATGCATTAGGAGTGTGTCTTAGACTTATGTATTCTTAGGTTATATAATAAGTTGCACGTTTTGCATAATCGGATTTAATTTTATTAGTATGCAAGATGAAGAGGTTTAAAGTTGGTTTTAGCATGAGATATTCAGTTTTGAGTCACCTTTCATACAAAAGTGGAATTAGATCATCTGGATTCATGTAGCAAAAGTTATGGTTGTTTTACCATTGTTGTCCCTTGAGGGAGAAAGTGTGAGGTCTCCTATTCGTTGTTGTTTTTATCATTGTTGTAGATATTCTGATCTTGGCATAAAAAGAGAAGTCGTAGATATTTTTATTAGCTTTCCAACAGAAGTTGTATCATCTGAAGTGGACTTTCCTACAAGAAGTTATGATGGTTTGAATCGAGGCTGCGCAGAATTTTAAACAAGGGCAATTTGATAATTTTCCCGGAATTCTCAATTTCATTTAATTGAGTAGGTGAAGTCGGTGGGGGTGGCTGGTTATATTGAGAGAGAGAGAGAGGGGTCGTCCGAGGCTTTAGTTTGGCGGAGAAGGGAAAGGAAAAATTAGGAAAAGCTTCGTGGAGTATTTTTTTGTCCTACATTGGGTAAAGATTCTTATTCTTTTCATCGTTATTCTTGTATATATTTGCTCTATTTCTATTTTGAATCAAATTTGTGATTTGGGGCTGAATTATGAATATTTTTTTTTGGGATTGAATGAATAGGAATTTGAAGGCTGCTAGAGTGAGTTGGGAGGTGAGAGAAATCCTATGTCCTCCCTTAGTAGTTCACCTTTTTTTGTCCTAATGTTGATGCTTCCGTTCTCTTTGTATAAACTGAAGTTGGTTGTGGTGGATCTATGCATAAATGGTTACTTGATTGATTGAAATCAAAGAGGGAGGGTTGATAATTTAAGTAGTAAATGAATTTCCATGTTTTCCTGACTTCTCATCATGATTATGCTTGGTGTTTTGAATAAAACCCTCATGTGGTCATATTGAATATAGTATGTTGTAACAGATTGCATTTGAAGATGATTGTCTTGAGTGATATGGTTTCATGTCTGTTTTCTTATGGTTTTGAGTATTTGAATGAAATGATTACTTGCTAAATGTTATGCCTGTGTCATTTGGAGCCATTTCGGTTAAGCCTTGGTCACTTATGGGCCATTCAGGGCCTTTTTAATTTTTCGATCGGAGTCGCTAAAATTTTGGCTTTCAGCCACCTGCGGGAGTTAGAGTACTCTGATTGAAAATCTAACTGCATATTATGGGTCCTGGTACCGTTTTGTACCGCCCATAAAAATTTCATTGAATTCCGATAACGTTTTAGAAAATATGCAGTTTCGAAACATATCTGGGTTTTGAGAGTACCTGGTTAGTCGAATAGTGTAAGATATTTTGGGGACCTTTGGTAACCTTACCCCCACCTTGCTTAGGGGTGAAGAAACCTTTGGTTATTTGTTATGTGTGTGGGTGAGCCTAACCCTAACCTCACCCCCCCTTAAGGTCACCCCTAGGCACTATTTGGGCATGAAAATGACATTTTTGCCCTCTCTCTCTCCCCCCCTCTCCCATTTCGTGGAACACCCTCTCTCCCTCTCATTTGGGTGTATTAGGTGGAGAAAGTTAAGGAGAAGATGAATAGTGTATGAAGGGATGATCTAGCTAAGGTGAGTTTGTGTGTGTATGTGTTGTTGTTTCTTTCCCTTCTCCATCTCCAACCCTCTCATGCCTCCCCTCATGTTTTCCTCTGTTTTTCAGCCAAGAAGGGCTGGTGGAGAGGCTGAAGAGATGGTGGTAGTGGTTGAGGTGGTCGTGGGTGTGTCGATAACCCCGCATCTCCCCATTTCCCTCCTCCTGTTTCGGTAAGGCAGCTCACTGTCTTTTAAAGATCTCAGTGAATCTAGTATTTGGAGGCATATTTGTAGGATTATGTCTTCTTATGATTTGATCATCTATGTGTCTAGATGTTATATATGAAATTTGGGGTCATTATGATATCTGTGTTGAAAGTTAGAACCTGTTTTGTATGGCCTATCCAGATTCACGTAAGAATTGACCTGCTTCTGCAAATAATTTGTTTCGGGCTTGTAGAGGAATAATTAGGTTCTAATGTATGCATGGATTATGATCCCAGCATATCGGAGAATGTGCATGATTTATTTCATAATTTTTGGAAGTGTATTGGGTGCTGTGGAGACCAATTAGTAGGTCTGGTTGCAGCAGTTTTGGCAGTTTTGCTTGGTTGGTGTCAAGGAGTTGTTTGCATGTGTCTTGGGTGATAATATGGAAGTATAAGGGGTTAGGGCCTTCATTAAGTAGGCTTATATGTGTGATAGGAGGTTCCATATTTTAATTGTGGATCATTGGTTGTGTTTTGCAGATCTCGTAGACCGGACGCGCGACGATCCGGGTATCTATGAGTGGTTTGATCCAATCCCCCACCCCCTCGGGATGCACTCGACGCGCGTAGTTGGGGCGTGACACCCCCCCTGTGTCCGAAACGACGCAATCGTGTGGGAGTACAGCAGTATTCGGTATCTCGATAAGTGATTATCGAGAGTAGTTGTTTTTCCGTTGGGTTCGCTTTGCGAACATGGAATGTTTACTCCCAATGTCGTCCGTGTTGAAGAGGGCCGGGTTGTAGCAGTCCTGAAAGAGGCCTCCCATCCGCAGGTACCAACGATGCGTTCGGGTGCGTATTGATCATGGGAGTGTACCAGGTAGAGGCTACCCAGGAGAGGGTTAACGAATGATATTGCGAGCGTGGAATCGTTCTCCCCTTCGTTGGATCCGATGTAGGAACTCCCCGGCGTTGGAAAAGCTGTCCTGACAGAGGGCTCCCATCCGTAGGTACCACCGATGCGTTCGAAAGCGTACTGATCGTGGGAGTATACCAGGTAGAGGTTACGCGGGGGAAAGGGCTACCGGTGGACCAAGGGTGTAGAGCAGTCTAAGTCTCTTCCAAAAGTCCCAAGAGTCTCCCTCCGGGAGTGAGGGTGAGGATGAGGTGAAGACACGTCGCCTCGTGACCCATTCATTGTTCGTCCGTTCCCATAGTTGTTGGGTCCGGTCTCGTACCGATGTTTAAAGACATCGTTGGGCAGTTATCTCGATGTAGATGATCCAGTAGTGTTGCGTAGACCAGTAATTCCAGGTCTCTTCGACCAATGGTATGGTCTCTCCCCAAGAGACCCAAGAGTCTCCCTCTGGGAGTGAGGGTGAGGGTGAGGTTGGTGATTCAGTAGTGTTGTGTGGACCAGTAATTCCGCGTCTCTTCGATCAACGGTATGGTCTCTCCCCAAAAGTCCCAAGAGTCTTCCTCCGGGAGTGAGGGTGAGGGTGAGGTTGGTCGCGCCGCGCGTGACCCTATTATCCATGGGTTTCCACCCATGTTTACCTTGAAAGGGAATTTTTTATGTGTTGAACTATTGTATGGTGATTGGTTTCCAGCCACTCACTGAGCTTGTAGCTCACCCTTCGCATGCTGTTTCTTTTCAGGGGCAGTGTTGGGCGTGGAGCTGGAGCTTTCCTGTGGCGTGGTCTTATGGGCGTGGAGCGTTCTTCCGGTGGGTGGCGAGTGCGAGGCTGTCAGCAGTCCTAGAGTCATTGTATGTATTGTAAATCGTGCATGTGGAACAGGACAGTGATTGTGTATTCGAGTCTGTAATAATGTTTTTGGTTTACAGACATTGTTTATATATTATGCTTCTGCTTTTCAGTCAGTTATCATTATCCTTGCTTTGCCACTTTGTGTGTTGTTGTTGGAGTCTTTATTGACCTCAGGTATTGATAGCTGATATTTTATTATTGCCACGTCTCGGGTACAGCCGCCCTGGGGCGTGACACTAAATTGAGGTTGTTAATTGAGTCCTTGATTGATTAATCATGCTTTGAATGAATAATTGTGGGAAGTTATTATTGGGGTTTAAATACCATGAGTTGGTTTGAATGTGTGAACTTTATGTTGTGTATAATCGGCATAAAACTAGTCTTAGAAGGGACGGGTTCAATATGTGTTCGGTCAAATGCTTGTGGTTCTACATAATGTGTGTGAATATGAAATGTGGACGTGGATATGATTATTGTAGACTCTGTGTGCAGCCTTTGTTGACTCTTAGGTCATTATGAGTGCCGCCTAATATGGATTCCAGAGGTATGATGTGACATAATATACTGTGTGTAGCTTTCATTGACTCTTAGGCCTGCTGAGTGCCACCTAATATGGTTCCTGGAAAGTTGTGAAGCAGGGTTTATGGGTACAGAAGAATTATTGTGTTATCAGATATATATGTGTGATTGTTAAGAAATCATTTATAGGGATTTCTCTCACTGGGCTTTGTGCTCACCCTTTTCTTTGGGCTGGATTTTTGAGTCCAGGTACCACAACGGTTGACATTCCTGAGTCCAGTACTGCACGAGGAGCTTAGGGTCGTGCATCGCCGTCCCACCAGCAAAGCAGAGTCGGAGTTCCCATATTTTGTTCAGGTCCATGTTGTATTTTTCATTTTTGACAAATGGATCTTGTGTACATAAGTCCTAGGGCTCTCACAGGACAGACAGTTGTTGTATGCATCTTTTGACATCTGTACAGTTGTCATTGGCCTGTTTGACCTTATATATATGTTTTGCTTCCGCTACATGTTCTGAGTTCTTTGTCTTCTAATTGCATATTTTGAGTTATGATTTTCTGTATATCCATTTTTCTTGTGATAGTTCAGAAGACGGCCGCTTCTGGTTCGTGACATAACTAACCGCCAATTCAAAACAAGGTGGAGAAGGTTAATGCAGGACCACGGCCAACGGGGTTAATGATATTCAGATGTTGTGCATGCTTGTGTATTTGTTGGTTTTTGTTGTCTTTTTCTTGCTTTTAATCTTAGCTGTCAAGTGACTGTAGCACTTCCATTAACCCACTGTTGTCCGTACATATTCAGTGTCTATCAAAAAACATATTTAGGTGTAGGGAAAATGATGTACAACTATTAGGACATCTATGGAGCAGTCAAGATTGTAACATATTAAGGATACCCCATGTTTGGGAGCATTGAAATCCCCAGAACATGTTATGATTAATCCTTATATGTCAGACCAATTAATTAGTTTGGCTCTTTCTTGTCTATGCGGACTCTTCTTCTTAGAGGAATCGGGTTAATGGGTGCATATTTGTAGTAGTTTATGCAACAGTCAACCTCTTACAAGTGATGTAGTTCATTTTTTTGCTCTCCCTGTTATTCAACAACGGCCTTTGGTTGTGTTTGCAGTCCAAATGAGTCTTTGCAATCTTATGGGATAGATGAAAGTTTATAATTATAAGAGTTCTCGAAATATTTAACTCCAAATTATTTATTTTTCACGTTTATGTATCCATGAAAATATTTCATTCTTCTACATAGGGCGATAGTAGTTGATGTATTTCACGAAAAAAAGCAAAAATCTTTATTATTTCAAAACAATCATGTTTTCAGATTTTTAATCAAACATCAAAAAAACATTCAGCACTTATAAAATAGATCAAAATACCCTTCTAATAAACACATATGTCAAGTGGTCAACCAAACACACTTATCTAAATAACTGCTTAATATTTTTCACTGAACCAAACACTTTTTTTCTGAACTCCTAAAGATTATCAGCATAATATCTTTCTGTACTGTTATGTTTGTGTCACTTTTTGACTGTCAAATATCGGGTTTGCATTTATTTTAATAGTTTGGGCATTCAGTTTCAAAATATGACTACATATCTATTCTCCTGGTATTGGCCTACCTATAAATTTTTGTCATATTCTGACGTCTTTTTAGAAGTTATACAGTTTCAATTGGTATTCAGATTTAATTTTGTTAATGCCCAAGATGAAGTAGTTTAAATATGATTTTATTATGGGATGTTCAATTTTGAGTTAGCTTCCATACAAAAGTGGAATTAGATCATCTGGATTCATGTAACAATAGTTATGGGTATTTTTCCAATAATACCCTGGGGAGGAGAAAAGCCTGGCAGCAGCCCTGTTTGATATTTAGGAATAGCTGGAGGTGTTATTGAATCTTGGCATAAACATGAAAGTTGTAGATAATCTTCTTGGATTTCCAACGGATTTTGAATTGTACAATTCGGAGCTAGAATGTGGAAGTTATGGCTATTTTAGTGAAGCCTATCAAGAATTTTTAGTCAGGGACAGCTTGCTCATATCACCCCTACTAACCAGTGGTATATTTAGGGCATCAAGGGGTGATTCTTGCTGGTTTTTTTTTTTTTGGGGGGGGGGGGGGGGTCCACATATTTTTCAAAATGTTACCGGAATTCGATGAAATTTTTATGGGTAGTACTAAACGGTACCAGGACCCATAATATGCAGATAGATTTTCAATCAGAGTACTCCAACTCCCGTAGGTGGCTAAAAGCTAAAATTTAGCGACTCCGATCAAAAAAGAAAAAGGCCCTGAATGACCCAGATGTGACCAAGGCTTAACCAAAATGGCTCCAAATGACCCAGGCATAACTGCCCCACGATGTCTTTGAACATCGATACGGAATCGGACCCAACAACTATGGAAATGGACGAACAACGAATGGGTCACGCAGCGACGTGTCTTCACCTCATCCTCACCCTCACCCTTTAGAGGTGACATAGGACTTTTGGAAGAGATTAGACTGCTCTACACCCTTGGTCCACCGGTAGCCCTTTCCCCAGGTAGCCACTACCTGGTATACTCCCACGATCAGTACGTTCCCGAACGCATCGGTAGTACCTACAGATGGGAGGAGCCCTCTGTCAGGAAAGCTTTTCCAACGCCGGGGAGAATGATTTCACGCTCACAATATCATTCGTTAACCCTCTCCCAAGTATCCTCTACCTGGTATACCCACATGATCAGTACATCTTGCCGCATGTATCGATAGTACCTACAGGTGGGGGCCCTCTGTCAGGACAGCTACAACCCGGGCCGCTTCAACACAGACGACATTGGGAGGAAACACTCCATGTTCGCAAAGCGAACCCAATGGAAAAACAACTACTCTCGATAATCGCCTAACTTAATGCCAAAGCTACCGGTTTAACAAAACCGATACAGCAAATGAATTCTCCTGAATTCCATTCAAGTGCATCACACAGATGCAGGGGCGATTACATCGCTCGCACACTAACTAATGAGGTACATCCCAACGACGGGTCGTACCCACGCCTATTTCAGATAGGCCTAATTAGTTTTAACATGTGCGAATATATAACAGGAGAATCATATCATAGCAATGTGCATAAACCATATGCACGATCATCTAATAATTGACTATAAGGGTAAACCCTAACATGGATTTACATCATAAACAATAAATCATACAACATGCATACAAGGTATGGCACACTTAAACATACATACATGGCTATCAATCATATAAGCACACAAGGCATAACTTAAGCATGCGTTGGATATCACCAACTTAAAAGGGAAGGGTCAAGTACGATCTCGTGCACTAACAGGTGCATGCTAATATTCCAAACAAATCTGAGTTGAGTAGGAAATCGCATCTACTTACTCAGTTCGTACAAAGGGAGAGGGCGAGAGAGAGCTCATCATCTCTTGAAGTTGGTCATAGCTTTGCCCCATTAGCATGAGCGCGACTACTACAACATGCCTTCGAGTCTTATCGCGTAGGAATATTAGGCATGTGCTCGTTATTTATACAGACTTAATCATGCTGGATATTCCAATTAATATGGTAGTATTACTCATAGGGACTACCTAAGGCATGCTTATTCTATACATTCATGAAAACCCACATCACACATGCCCATACATGAAGGGCGCATGCATAAAGGGATGCTGATGGCCTCTCACTCGCAGAACGTGACGCTGCTCCGCTACTGCTGATGTGCCTCGGGGAGCTCCTCCTTCAGATCCGACTCAGATATAACTGGAGGAAAAGAATATGCGAGGGGTGAGCCACACGCTCAGTGAATAGCACAACCCATGCATCACAATTCATATTAACCTTAAATAATTCATAGTCCCTAAAACGGGAGCAACTACACATTCTAGTGGGTCGTTTGATCGCCAACCCACCTCCCCCCTCACCCTCACCCTTTCCGGGGGGGTGACATGGGCCTCCTGGGGCATACTAGACTGCTCTCCACCCCTGGTCCACCCGGTAGCCTCTCCCACCCTAGTAGCCTCCACCTGGTATACTCCCACTATCAGTACTGTCCGACGCATCGGAGGTACCTACGGACGGGAGCCCTCTGTCAGGTCAGCCAACGCCGGGGAGTCCCTACATCGGATCCAACCAAAAGGAGAAGACAGCCTACTCACACGGATATGATCCTCTTGGATTCGTCGACACCGATTTGTAACGCTAATAATGTCATGAATTCTCAAGAATTCCTCCAGGGCGCATAACTAAGATGCGGGGAAACATATATTATAACAGTGAGGTTATAATATTATCTAAGGCATGCTTATAACTATATGCTCTCATTTTATTTAATTAGATTAAACTAGATGGGAACATACATAGTTCGGGGCATGGTGTCTAGGCATGCATAGGCCTCTATACATGATATAAGGGTGCATATCCCTAGCATACAAAGTCTAAGGTGGCATGGTTACATCATATTAAGCATGCATGCATAGTTTTACATTTATTACAAGTTAATACACAATTATGGTGCCCCAGGGGAGGGCAATGCACGCCTACGTGCATCGAACGCCTCCCTACTGGGTTGGATTGTCCCACTCACCGAAACCCGGGTCGTTGCGTGACCGTCCATCAAGATCTGCAAGACATGGGCATTCAATATGGTGAGTAAACTACACAAATACATAAGAAATTTACTAGAAATACCCAACACTCGGACAAGCATGCATATGGACCCGCACGCATGCGAGCACGCGCGTACGCACGTGAGTCCGAGTGCCCCGACACCCTCCCGAACCCTCGGGCAGCCATACGCATGGCCCCCCGCACGCGCACGCACAAATGCGCATGCCCGCACGCACGAATGCGCACGCCCGCACGCGCCCCTGCGCCCCTGGCGCACTGCCGCGCCCCTGCCCGCGCGCCCAGACGCGCTGCCGCACTCGCGCGCACCGCGCGCCCAGCCAGTGCGTACCGGCGCGCACTACGTGCCCGCGCAGCTCCCCGCCCGCATGCCTGCGCGTCTGCGCGTACGCACGCGTGCCCGTCTGCGCACGCCAGCGCCTGACTGCGCGCGCGGATGGCTCCGCGCGCGCGCTTGAGCCCCTTCCACCCCCTCCTCAGCCCTCCCACACCCCCTAACACCCATGCAAGCATGCATAACCATTTAAACCCTCTAATCAAACATCTAACCTAGCTAGGGAGGAGGAAGACTTACCCGAAGAGAAAGAACAAGGGAGGAAGCTCAGGGCCCTTCGCGTACCAAATCGCCACCACCAAGACCACCACCACCACCACCACCACCACCACCCTCAGCCCTAACAATGGCTGAAACAGGGGGGGAGGGGAACCATGAGAGGGAGGTAAACAAAGGGGAAAACAAATCAAAGACCATGGAAAGATAGATCGAAACCTTACCTCACTTTTTCCCTTCAATGGCTTTCCATTTCAACTTCTCCTAGTAGCTCTAATGGGGGAAAATAACAAGAGGGAGAGATGGATTGTGTGTGTGAGAGAGAGAGAGATGAAGAGAAGAGAAGAGAAGAGAAGGGAAGAAGGGGACGCCCACTTTAGGGCACACACACACACACACACACTCTCACACACTCACACACACACACTTAGGGTTTTGTGGGGATTGACTTGAGTCAACCCAACCACACAAACAAACAAAATGATTTGACCAAGTCAATGGTCAAACTTGACTTGGTCAAAGTCTTCTTTGACTTGGTCAAGTCCCCCCTTTGACATTCCCACTTGGTCAAAACCCGGATACGATTCGGAACTGCCAAATTCTGAACGTTACCGGAATTCGATGAAATTTTCGTGAGTGGTTTGAAATGGCACCAGGACACATAATGTGCAGTTAGATTTTCAATCGGAGTTCTCAAGCTCATGGTGATAGCTAAAAGTCTAAAATTTTAGCGGTTCCGATCGAAAAAAGAAAAAGTTGAAAAACTGCAAAAATGTTCCAAAGATAACCAGAAGGCTAAAAGTGACACATATATAACAGTCCCCTTCTTCGGATCCGCATTGAAGCTACCTGACGTTAAAGCTGTCCTAACAGAGGGCTCCCACATGTAGGTACTACCGATGCGTTCGGCAGATGTACTGATCATGGGAGTATACTAGGTAGAGGCTACTCGGGAGAGGGCTACCGGATGACGAAGGGTGTAGAACAAAAGGTTTTCTTCCAACAGTCCTGAGTCACCCTTAGGGGTGAGGGTGAGGATGAAGTGAAATCACGTCGCCATGTGACCCATTCATTTTTCGTCCGTTCCCGTAGTTGTTTGGTCCGGTTGCGTATCGATGTTTAGAGACATCGTTTGGTAGTTATCTCGATATAGATGATCCAGCAGTAAGTGTTTTGTAGACCAGTAATTCCGCGTCTCTTCGACCAACGGTAAGAGTCTTCCTCCGGGAGTGAGGGTAAGGGTGATGTTGGTCGCGTCGCCGTGTGACATTATTATCCATTCGGTTTCCACCCATTTTTCCTTGATAGGAAATTGCTTTAGTATTGAACTGTTATAATGGTGATTGGTTTTCAGCCACTCACTGAGCTTGTAGCTCACCCCTCGTATACTCTTTCTTTTACAGGGGCAGTGTTGGGCATGGAGTTCCCTCGGCGTGGTCTTATGTGCGTCAAACGTTCTGTCCGGCGAGTGGCGAGTGCGAGGCTGTCAGCAGTCCTAGAGTCATTTTATGTATTGTAAATCGTGCATGTGGCACAGGTTGTATTTTATTTGGACTAGACTTGGCTCTCACAGGACATTGATTGTGTATTCGAGTCTGTAATGATATTTTTGGTTCACAGACTGATTGATATTTTATGCTTCTCCCCTGTCAGTTGAGTTATCAGTTATCTTTGTTTTGCCATCTTGTGTGTTATTTATTGGAGTCATTATTGACCTCTTGTACTTGATAGCTGATACTTCATTATTGCCACGTCTCGGGGACGGCCACCCTGGGGCGTGACAAAAGTTGGTATCAGAGCGCCTAAGTCTAGTCGTATAGATGATGAGTCGTAGGATTGGCATCTGAGTAGTCTTGTTTTAGAAGTTTATCTTAGGTTGCTGACATGCCTCCTTGCATCCGTTGATGTGGACGTGGCCACCCTTGGACCCACCCTTAAGTTGTCACGCCCCAGGCGTCCCCGAGACGTGGCAATAATAAAATATCAGCTATCAATACCTGAGGTCAATAAAGACTCCAACAACAATACACAAGGTGGCAAAGCGAAGATAATGATAACTGAATGAAAAGCGGAAGCATAATATATAAACAATGTCTGTAAATCAAAAACATTATTACAGACTCGAATACACAATCACTATCCTGTGAGAGCCAAGTCTAGACCAAAGAAAATACAACCTGTGCCACATGCACGATTTACAATACATACATGACTCTAGGACTGCTGACAGCCTCGCACTCGCCATCCGTCGGAAGAACGCTCCACGCCCATAAGACCACGCCACAGGAAAACTCCAACTCCAAGCCCAACACTGCCCCTGAAAAGAAACAGTATGCGAGGGGTGAGCTACAAGCTCAGTGAGTGGCTGGAAACCAATCACCATACAACAGTTCAATACATAAGCCATTCCCTTTCAAGGAAAACATGGGTGGAAACCCATGTATAATAGGGTCACGCGGCAGCCCGACCAACCTCACCCTCACCCTTCACTCCCGGAGGGAGACTCTTAGGACTGTTGGGGAGAGACCATACCGCCGGTCGAAGAGACCCGAAATTACTGGTCTACACAACACTACTGCATCATCTACATCTAGATAACTGCCCAACGATGTCCTTGAACATCGATTACGAGACCGGACCCAACAACTATGAGAACGGTCGAACAACGAATGGGTCACGCGGCGATGTGTCTTCACCTCATCCTCACCCTCACTCCCGGAGGAAGACTCTTGGGACTTTTGGAAGAGACTTAGACTGCTCTACACCCTTGGTCCACCGGTAGCCCTTTCCCCCGCGTAGCCTCTACGTGGTATACTCCCACTATCAGTACGCTTCCGAACGCGTTGGTGGTACCTACGGACGGGAGCCCTCTGTCAGGACAGCTATAATGCCTGGGGAGTCCCTACATCGGATCCAACGAAGGAGAGAACGATCCCACGCTCGCAACATCATTCGTTAACCCTCTCCCGGGTAGCCTCTACCTGGTATACTCCCACAATCAGTACGCTCCCGAATGCATCGGTGGTACCTACGGATGGGAGCCCTCTGTCAGGAGAGCTACACCTGGGCCCTCTCAACACACCGCTCTACACACTTCGTCCACCGGTAGCCCTTTCCCCGGGTAGCCTCTACCTGGTATACTCCCACTATCAGTACGCTTCCGAACGCGTCGGTGGTACCTACGGACGGGAGCCCTCTCAGGACAACTGTAATCCCGAGAAGTTCCTACATCGTATCCAACGAAGGGGAGAACGATCCCATGTTCGCAAAGCGAACCTAATGAAAAACAACTACTCTCGATAATCACTTATCGTGATATAGAATACTACTGTACTCCCACACCGCTGCGTCGCTCAGACACAAAGGGGTTACCTCTGCTCTCACGTAGAAGTAAACCCATATACTAATGAATTCTCCTGAATTCCAAACGAGGGCATCGCTCGGATGCACGGGGCGATTACATCGCTAGCGCTCTAACTAATAAGGTACAACCTGACAGCGGGTCATACCCACGCCTATTCCAGCTAGGCCTAATTAGTTTTAACATGCGCATATATTTTAGAGGAGAATTTAATCTTAGTTGTGTGCATGAACCATATGCACGATCACATATCAATTAATCATAGGGATACTCCCTAATCATAGATTTACATCATAATAAATCATACAACATGCATACATGGTCATTTATCACATAAACATACAAAATATACTCTAATATCCGATGGATATCGCCAACTTAAAGAAAGGGTCAAGCGCGATCTCGCGCACTAACAGGTGCATGCCAATATTCCAAACGAACCTGAGTCGAGTAGGAAATTGCATCTACTTACTCAGTTCGTTCAGAGGGAGAGGGCGAGAGAGATCATCATCTCATGCAGCTGGTCATAGCTTTGCCCCATTAGCATGGGCGCAACAGCTATACCACGCCCTCGAGTCTTATCGCAAGGGAATATTAGGCAGGTGCCCGTTATTAACCCAGACTTAATCATACTGTATATTCCCATTAATATGGTGGGAGTAGTATTACAATACTACCTAAGACATGCCATATTCTATACATCCATACACATTTACAACACACATCCCATACTAGAGGGGCGCATGCAACACAATCATTCATACATAGATACAATACATGTATTTGAGCCTAGCATGCAAGATATCTACATACTATAGCTTAAGGGGCCCCATCGATGTGCGACGCGCGTAGACGCGCTTCGAGCGCATCCCGAGGGGGGGGGATTGGATCAAACCACTCACCATACAACCCGAGACCTCGCGCATCCCATCCGACAAGATCTGCAAGGTAGGGGCATCCGATTTGGTGAGTAACATCACAATTTAACACTTAGAAATCTTCAGAAATACCAAAGACTTAGACATGCACGCATACGGGCTCGCACGCATGCGAGCACGTGCGTACGCACTCATGCCCGGGTGCCCCAGCACCTACCCGAGCCCTAGGCAGCCCCACGCATGCCCCAGCACGCGCACGCGCGTGCACGCACGAGCGCGTGCGCACTGGCCCCCAGCCCCGAGCCCAGGCGCACTGCCCCGCACGCGCGCAAGCTCGCCCGCCCCCGCGCGCACTCGCGCGCACCCCCGCGTGCACTCCCGCTCGCCCCAGCGCCCGCGCGCACCCGCGCGCCCACTCCACGCGTACCCGCGCGCGTCTGCGCGCTCGCCTGCGCCTGCCAGCGCCCGCCTGCACGCGCACGTGCGCTGACTGCCCCCAACGCGTGCCCAGCCTCTACCAACCTCTTTTTAACCCTCCCCAACCCCTCACACACACTCTAACTCATCTACCTAGCATGCATGACCTCCCCAACCATCCCAACAGCCCTAAAAATCAAAAAGAAGGGGAAGAGGACTTACCAAAAGTGGGAAACGGAAAGGGGGAGATGCGGGGCTCTCGACGCGCCCACGGCCACCTCAACCACCACCACCACCTCTTCAGCCTCCTCAGCGTCCTTCTTGGCTGAAAATCAGGGGGGGGAAGTTCATGAAAAGGTGCTTGAGAGAGGGGAGATCAACAACTACAACAACACTTACACAAAACTCTCACCATCACTTCCTCCTCCACCTTCTCCTTCTCATTGAGGAATTAATACAAACACTTGGGGGATGTGTGTGAAAGAGAGAAAGAGAGCCCAAGATGTAGACGTGGGGAATGGGAGGGAAGAGAGAGAGAGAGAGAGAGAGAGAGAGAGATATTTTTTTGGGCACATAAATATCTAAAAGAGGGGTACAATGACCAATTTATCCTTGACTAGAAATTCTGAGCATGCTTCACTATAACAGCCATAACTTCCTCAATATAGCTCCGAATTGCACAATTCAAAGTCCGTTGGAAAGCCAAGAAGATTATCTACAACTTTCATGTTTATGCCAAGATCAAATAATCCCTCCAGCTATTCCTAAATGTGAGCTAAACATTGAACAGGGCTGCTGCCAGAATTTTTCATCCCCGGGGTATACTTGGAAAAATACCCATAACTCTTTCTACATGAATCCAGTTGATCTAATTCCACTTTTGTACGAAAGCTAACTCAAAACTGAGCATCTCATAATAAAATCATATTTAAACCCTCTTCATAAAAAAATCAAATCCAAATACCAAATCGGAAATACATAACTTCTACGAGAGGAAAAAAATTATGTAACCAAATTTTCAATCAGAGCGCTCCAAATAACACAGGCATAACATAATTTATCGACTAGGTCGACTGAATAGGGTCAGTTGTTGGATCCCTTGTTCTGGGATTAAGGCTTGGGTAGGAGATTCGTTCAACCAAAATTAAAGTTGTACAATGGCATGACGGATCCCTATGATCATATCCTGGCATTATGTCATTCTATGGCGTTGTAAGAGCTTTACGACGGATTGGTGTGCCGCCTCTTCCCCTCAAGCCTAGAAGGGGCCGCGCTGACTTGGTTCTATCTGCTTCCACCTCCAACAATTCAAACTTTTGAGGAGCTCGGCACCATGTTGGCCGAGCACTTCATTTGCAGCAGGCGGAAGAAGAAGGATCTCAGAGATCTGATGAAGATCCAGATGCAACAGGGAGAAACGATTCGGCAGTATGTTGATCACTTCCGCATCTTGAAATTTGAAGTTGAAGACTGCAATGAGGACGCTGCAGTCATGGCTTTTCACAACGGGTTGCCAGTAGGGAATGACCTGAAGGAGTCGCTCATCAAATGCACTCCATCCGACTTGCGTGATCTGATGGGTCTGTCGGTATCGGATTTCGGAAGGGGGGTTGGGGCGTGCTCCGAAAAGCCTTCCTCCCTCTCTTCCTTTGGTCCTCCGGGGTTGTGCATGTGTGGGGTTTCTTCGAAGGCTCGGATCCGTAGAGCTGCGCCTTGGCAGGCTCGGTCTGATCGTCTCTCGGAAGGGGTGGTTGGTTGTTTTTTCGTTCCTGGCTGAGGCGGCCGACGGGTCCTCAGGAGGATTCAGGGGTGGTTGTGATCGCCACCTGCTTTTCTCAAAAAGCAGGAAAAGTTGGGGTGGATTTGATCGCCTTCGTGGGGGAGTTTGTGGGGTCTCCACTCTGAGACACGGGCATGCCGTACACAGAGGTGAAGACAGGGATCCTCTTCTGCTTCGGGAACTTGACTAAAGGAGAATTGGAACTTAGGTGGGCTAGGGGAAGGGCCGGCTAGTAGGGTTTAGCCGCCTGATGTGCGGCTAGTTTGGAGTAGCCGCCTGGAGTCTGGTTCAATTTGGGCAGAACCTGGGTAGGGTTTGATTTGGGTGTTTGGCAGAGGTTAAGCTAGGTTTTGGAGAGTGATTTGGTGTAGGAAATGGGTTTCTCTCTTACTTTCTCTCTCAAGGGTTTTGAAATGGTGGTGTGGGGGGTATAGGCTTGTATGTGTTGTTGATGATTGGGAATGTGGGTTGTTGTGGATTATTGATGATGATATGAATGCTTAGAGACCCCCTATTTATAGTAAAAGAGGTGTAGGGGAGTGCCCACTGGATAATAGATCAAAATGGATAATAAGGTGCTTGATTTGACCTCCCATTAGATCTTTGTTCTCTAAAAATGTCCAGGTGAGAGGCGGCTAGTTGTAACTAGCCACCCAGTGAGGGGCAGCTACTCTCAAGTAGCCGCCTCCATCATGACCTGCCAAACGTCCTATCGCTGACAAGCGGTGTGGCTTGAGTCGGTTACTAAAGTTGAACCTGATGAGATGGGGCGGTTAGAAGGGACAATCCGCCGCAATCATACTTGGTTTATGTCCCATCCAGGAAGGTGGTTTGGTGTCGGTCAGGGGAGCAGCTAGTTATAACTACCCACCCGGTATGGGGCGGCTACTTTCAAGTAGCTGCCCTTGTCCAAGCTCTTAGATTTTTCTAAGTGTTGGACTTAGGGTTTCCGATCTTTGTTTCTGAGGGAGCTTTTCTATTAGATATCCAAATGCGGTTGTTTCCAATATTACTTGAAGTAAATTTCTTTTCTTTGGATGGTCAAAATAAGGGTATCTACAATTGTCCCTCATCGAACGGAGTCTTTGTGTGAAACATAAAGACTTCGATCGATGATAAGGAAAGAGACCCTTATTTTGGCTGGCCCAACCTTCAAGAAGTTTAGAACACATGACCAAATACCATTCCGGAAGTTAACTTAGGTCATCAGAGGCTGGGTTTTGACTAGAATGGTTATCTAAGGACTGATCCAGGTGGGAGAGTGAGTAAAAGTAAAGAAGCGAGTGATCCAACCCTTGGATGGGGTTCTTAGCCATCGTGCACGGAGTAGCCCAGCTTCAGTTTCCTTGTGCCTACTGTACCCGTGCTTGGGTAGCTCAGCAAATCAAGGGGATATCGCAGACATAAAGTAAAATAAAGTGTGTTTGATTTGGTGAATTGGATCATTCAAAAGACAAAGATTCCTGAAAAGAACCAGAACTGAAGAAATTTGAACTGAATGGTACTGGTAATTGTGGTAAAACTTCAAGAAAAGTTTTGTTTGAACAAGTAAAACTTGGAAATAAACTAATACATGGCTGTTTGTTTTTAGAAAACTTGGAAATAAGTGTGTTTGAGAAGCTGGCAGGGGGCGGCTAGTGGTGTTTAGCCGGCAGGGAGGGGCGGCTAGTTGATTTTAGCCGTCGGATAGGGGGCGGCTATTCGCGAGTAGCCGACTGGGTCCCTTATAACCGAAAAAAGGACCCTCTCTCTCCCGCACGTTTTCAAAATCGGTTGCTCTTCCCTCTCTTCTTCTTCTCCATTTGAAACAGAAAAACTTGGTTTTGATTCACTTAATTTCGCCCTAGATCACTCCTTTCTACTTGATTTCGAAACCCTAAGAACTTTTAGGATCTCCTTTTTCTTGTGAAATTGAGGAGATGATGAAGGAGAAGTGAACGACTTCGATGATTAAGCGCCTCAGGTCTTCCCGAGAGCAAAGGGGGGACTGTCTCAGGGTCTAGCTTGTCGAAGAGTGACAGGGCAGAGAGGAGGGTCACGGAGGAGTTGACAGGTGCGGCGGAGGCGCCGTCAGGAGGTGCCGGGCGGGTTCGGTCGGGGATGTGCCTTCAGGGGCTGTCTCGGGAGTTTCTACAGTTCCTAGGGGTGATGTGATCGAGTATACGCGCAAGAGGAGGCGCGGCGATCGACCCGGTGGCAGCTGGAAGAGTTGGTTTGGAGGCTGGAGGATTGGTCGATGGTGTATCTGTCACGCCCCAGGGCGGCCGTCCCTGAGACGTGGCAATAATGAAATATCAGCTATCAATACCTGAGGTCAACAAAGACTCCAACAACAACACACAAGGTGGCAAAGCAAAGATAATGATAACTGACTAAAAAGCGGAAGCATAAGATATCAACAATGTCTATAAACCAAAAACATTATTACATACTCGAATACACAATCACTGTCCTGTGAGAGCCAAGCCTAGTCCAAATAAAATACAACCTGTGCCACATGCACGATTTACAATACATAAAATGACTCTAGGACTGCTGACAGCCTCACACTCACCACCCGCCGGAAGAACGCTCCACGCCCATAAGACCACGCCACAGGAAAGCTCCAGCTCCACGCCCAACACTGCCCCTGAAAAGAAACAGTATGCAAGGGGTGAGCTACAAGCACAGTGAGTGGTTGGAAACCAATCACCATACAACAGTTCAATACTAAAACAATTTCCTTTCAAGGAAAAACATGGGTAGAAACCCAATGGATAACAAGGTCACGCGGCGGCACGACCAACTTCACTCTCACCCTCACTCCCGGAGGAAGACTCTTGGGACTTTTGGGGAGAGACCATACCGTTGGTTGAAGAGATGCGGAATTACTGGTCCACACAATACTACTGGATCACCAACTTCACCCACACCTTCACTCCCGGAGGGAGACTCTTGGGTCTCTCGGGAGAGACCATACCGTTGGTCGACGAGATCCGGAATTACTGGTCTACACAACTCTACTGGATCACCAACCTCACCCTCACCCTCACTCCCGAAGGAAGACTCTTGGGACTCTTGGGGAGAGACCATACCGTTGGTCGAAGAGACCCGGAATTACTGGTCTACACAATACTACTGGATCATCTACATCGAGATAACTTCCCAACGATGTCTCTGAACATCTATACGCAACCGGACCCAACAACTATGGGAACGGAAGAACAACGAATGGGTCACGCGGCGACGTGTCTTCACCTCATTCTCACCCTCACCCTTTAGAGGTGACATAGGACTTTTGGAGAGATTAGACTCTTCTACATCCTTGGTCCATTGGTAGCTCTTTCCCTGGGTATTCTCTATCTGGTATACTCCCACGATCAGTACGCTCCCGAACACATCGTTAGTACCTACGGATGGGAGCCCTCTGTCAGGAAAGCTTTTCCAACGACGGGGAGTTTCTGCACGGATCCAACGAAGAGGAGAACGATTCCACGCTGCAATATCATTCGTTAGCCCTCTCCCGGGTAGCCTCTACCTGATATACCCCCACAATCAGTACATCTTGCCGCATGCATCGATAGTACCTACAGGTGGGGGCCCTCTGTCAGGATAGCTACAACCTGGGCCGCTTCAACACGGACGACATTGGGAGGAAACACTCCATGTTCGCAAAGTGAACCCAATGGAAAAACAACTACTCTCGATAATCACATATCGATGATATCGAATACTATTGTACTCCCACACGGTTGCGTCGCTCGGACACAAGGGGGGGGGGTTGCCTCTGCTCTCACGCAGAAATAATCCCAAGGCACATAACCCAACAGGCGGTTCATATACACGCCTCGCACGGGTAGGCCTAGCTTAATGCCACAACTACCGGCTTAACAAAACCGATAAGATAATGAATTCTCCTGAATTCCAAACGAGTGCATCGCTCGGATGCACGGGGGAGATTACATCGCTAGCGCTCTAACTAATAAGGTACAACCCGACAACGGGTCATACCCACGCCTATTTCAGATAGGCCTAATTAGTTTTAACATGCGCATATATTTTATAGGAGAATTAAATCTTAGTTATGTGCATGAACCATATGCACGATCACATATCAATTAATCATAGGGATACTCCCTAATCATAGATTTACATCATAATAAATCATACAACATGCATACATGGTCATTAATCACATAAGCACATAAGGCCTAACTTAAGCATGCGTTGGATATCACCAACTTAAAAGGTAAGGGTCAAGCGCAAATCTCGCGCACTAACAGGTGCATGCCAATATTCCAAACGAACCTGAGTTGAGTAGGAAATCGCATCTACTTACTCAGTTCGTGCAGAGGGAGAGGGCGAGAGAGATCATCATCTCATGAAGTTGGTCATAGCCTTGCCCCATTAGCATGGGCGCAACAACTACACCATGCCCTCGAGTCTTATCGCAAGGGAATATTAGGCAGGTGCCCGTTATTAACCCAGACTTAATCATGCTGGATATTCCAATTAATATGATGGGAGTAGTATTACAATACTACCTAAGGCATGCCATATCCTATACATCCATACACATTACAAAAATACATGCCCATACTAGAGGGGCGCATGCAACACAATCATTCATACATGGATACAATACATGCAATATAAGCCTAGCATGCAAGATATCTAACATATTATAGTTTAAGCATGGCCATACTACTTATCTACACAAGTAGTATAGCTAGGGTGCCCCATCGATGCGCAACGCGCGACTACGGGCGTCGAGCGCATCCCGAGGGGGGGGGGGATTGGATCAAACCACTCACCGCAACCCGGGACCTTGCGCATCCCATCCGACGAGATCTGCAAGGTAAGGGCATCAAATTTGGTGAGTAACAACACATTATAACACTTAGAAATTACTAGAAATACCAAAGACTTAGACATGCATACATACGGGCTCGCACGCATGCGAGCACGCCTGCTCGAGTGCCCCAGCACCTACCCAAGCCCCTGGGCAACCCCACGCATGCCCCTGCACGCGCACGCACGCTCGCGCGTGCACTGGTGCCCTGTCGCACTGCCCCGCGCACGTCCTGTGCGCACTGCGCGCGTTGCCAGCACCCGCGCGCACCCTCGCACTACATCTTTCTTGATCTCCTTCTCTTCTCTTTGAGGCATTAACACAAACACATGGGGGGGATTGAAAGAGAGAAAGAGAGACCCAAAGAGAGGTCCACGTAGGGAGTGAGAGGGAGTGAGTGGGAGTGAGTGGGTATTTAATGCCACAAAAGTGGGTAGGTGAGAAAAGTCTCCCATAATCCGGTAACATCCAAACCCGGATGCGATTCGGAATTGCATATTTTTCAAAACGTTACCGGAATTCGATAAAAATTTTATGGGTAGTACAAAATGGTACCAGGACCCATAATATGCAATTAGATTTTCAATCAGAGTACTCCAACTCCCGCAGGTGGCTAAAAGCCAAAATTTTAGCGACTCCGATCGAAAAATTAAAAGGCCCTGAATGACCCATATGTGACCAAGTCTTAACCGAAATGGCTCGAAATGACACAGGCATAACAATATCCGAGGAGGTAGGGCTGAGGGGGTTAGTGATGGTGTGAGGGCATCATTGGATGCCATCGTAGGGAAGTTGGATATGGAGGCTATAGAGGTTGTTAGGGCCGAGGAGGAGGCCTCGAGGGCCTTGGAGGATTTTGCAATGTTGGCTTCCGGTGCGGTGGGCACAGAGGAAGGTCAGGGAGTTGGGGCTGGGGCTGAAGAGGCCGTGGGTGTCGACACAGGGGCCACGGGGGCCGGTGCTGAGGTTGAAGCCGAGGAGGCCATGGCTGAGGAGGGGGATGATGAGGAGGGAGACGACGACGGGATGGACAATCTCGATGAGCTGAGGTGGAGGCTCATGGAGCCACACAAGCCGTGGTATGCCTCTATTTCCCTTTGTCTATTTATTTTATTCTAGATATATGTATATATATGTTTTGGTGGTATGAAATTGGTAAGAAGTATTAATATGCGTCCTTTTAATAGGCATGCTTGTTTGTGTATGAAAAATGATCACGGTGGGATTTCATAAGCATGCATTTCTTTATGGCTTATATGGTGCTTCATTGTGTATAGAGATATGGTGTTGGTTTTGATAAGAGATGTATGTGTATGTCAAAGGGCATAACTCTTCAAAATAATATGCCTTTAGGTGTGATAGTAATATAGGATGGCATGTGGGTATGTGTTTATGATCATGGTGGGAGTGTTATAAGCATGCTATTTCATAGTCTATAGAATGTTTTAACATGCTTGCATAGTGGGTTTGCATATATAGGTATGGTGTTGTTCTAGTACAAGAGATAATGGTGAGTTTGCATATGCATGAGTATGTGAGTTTTAAGTGGAGTGACAATTTTTGAAATAGATATGCTTTGATGTGATAATGTCATAAAAAGGCAAGTAAGCATGTATTGATGATCACGGTGGGAGTTTATAAGCATGCTTTACGGAGATGAATAGTTTTATAAAAAAGAAAATGTGTTTGTGTAGTTTTAAGTAGGGTAAACTTGAATAGTCTTTGGTTGTCTTGAGAGATAGGTCATGGTGGGATATTTTTGGGGAAAGTAGAGGTGTATTTCGTGCTTGACTATTTTCATGCTTGTTTTAATTTGAATATTTTTCTAAGCATGGTTTAGAATGAAAATTTCATTTAGGATTCTCACCTTTCGGACGTCTTTTGTTTTGGACTAACCCCCCTTCTTCTGTTGTTTCAGCGGCCGAATCGCATTCGAGCCTTGTGGCACGGGACGAAGAGATGGTACTCTGCCTTGGGGCAGGGGGAGAGGGGGAGATGGTACTCCGCCTTCCGCTCCTTCTTTTAGATTGAGCCCTTCCACATTCATCGCCCATATCTTGAGGCGTTAGCAGAGTGATGGGATCCGGAGAGTTGCGCCTTCATTCTCCCCACGGGTGCGGTGATGCCGACGCTCGAGGATGTTGAGCGGATCACGGACCTCCCAGCCTTGGGCGAGGTGGTGATAGCGGCCACCAGTCCTGACTACAACACGGTCTTCCGGGAGTTGATTGGGGATTGGGAGTACGTGGAGCGCGAGAGGTCACTGAACCAGATTCCCCTCGGTCAATTGTCAAGGCAATATGGCCTTGGTTTGTTTACGTGCTGTCAGAAGGGTGAAGCTACGGTCAGTTTTGAGAGGAGACGACTGATGATTGAGGCGAGAGAGGAGGCCGCGTGCCCACAGAGGGCACAGAGGGGGTTGAGGGCGTTCTTATTTTATTTCTTCGGCCGGGTCCTCTTCTCGATGGCCTCCGACAAGGTTTCCTCTCACTTCTTATTGCTGATGGGGGACTTGGCGATGATGGGCCGCTTTGCTTGGGGTGTGGCCATGCTGGCTCATCTCTTCATGGAGCTGTCGAAGAAGGTGAAGAGGGCCGGGGGCAAGAATCTCGGCGGTTTGGCAGCATTTTTGCAGGTATAATTAGCGAAAATAGAAATGATTTGATCTTTGTTTATTCACTTCATTTGACTTTGGTTTTGGTTTTCCTTCTACAGATTTTCGGGTACGAGCACTTTGCCATTGCTCGTCTGACCCAGCTGGTCTTCGACCGTGCCCTCCCTTGGGCTATGAGATGGGCGCCTCCAAGCGCTTCTCGTTTACGTCAGCTCGCTCAATTACGAGAGGCATTCCGCGCCTTAAAGGAAGAAGAGGTATATATCTTTTGGATTTCTAGCTTGTACTTGGTTTTCTTTTGACTAAGCTCTCTTCTCATTTCATGGTATTCTTTGTAGCAGATGACCTGGAGGCCCTATACTGAGGAGGCAGTCCCCGAGGAGCTGTCGTGGGACATCTGGCTGATCTTCTTCAATGAGGTGGTCTTTCATGCGATCAACTGGGTGGTCCACCAGCTTGGGTACCATCAGTGGTGTAGATACCCTAATTTTGACCGTCCAAAGAGAAAAATCACATTTGGACATCTAATAGAAAACTCAGAAAACCCTAAGTCCAACACTTGGTCAAATCTAAGAGCCTGGACAGCGGCGGCTACTTGAGAGTAGCCGCCACATACCAGGCGGCTAGTTTCAACTAGCTGTCCCCCAAATCGACCCCATACCGCCTTCCTGGATGGGATATAAAGCAAGCATGATTGCAGCGGATTGTCCCTTCTAGCTGCCCCTTCTCAGCCGGTTCATCCTTAGTAACCGACCCAAGCCACCGCTTGTCAGAGATTGGACGTTTGGTAGGTTATGATGGGGGCTGTTATGCCTGTGTCATTTGGAGCCATTTCGGTTAAGCCTTGGTCACTTCTGGGTCATTCAGGGCCTTTTTAATTTTTCGATCAGAGCAGCTAAAATTTTAGCTTTTAGACACCTGCGGGAGTTAGAGTACTCTGATGGGAAATCTGACTGCATATTATGGGTCCTAGTACCATTTTGTACTACCCATAAAAATTTCATCGAATTCCGGTAACGTTTCAAAAAATATGCAGTTCCGAATCGTATCCGGGTTTTCGAGAGTTCCTGGTTTGATTAGTCGAATAGTGTGAGATATTTTGGTGAATGTGGTGACCTTGGGTAACCTTACCCCCCTTTGCTTAGAAGTGAAGCAACCACTTGGTTATTTTGCTTGTTAGAGGGTGAGAATAGGTTAGGTTCACCCCCACATTTTTCCATTTCACTCACCCCCCCCCCCATGTGAGAAAAAGTATCTCTCTCTCTCCCTCTCCCACTCCCTACGTGGACTTCTCTTTGGCTCTCTTTCTCTCTTTCACACACACCCCCATGTGTTTGTTGAAATGTCAAGGAGAAGAAGAAGGAGCAAGAAGAGGAGGTGCAAGTGCAAGCAAGGTGAGTGTGTGTGCTAGTGTTGATTGTTTCTCTTCCCTCTCCTTCCCCCCATAGTGGATCCCTGATTTTTCCCCTCTCCCTTTGGTTCAGCCATGAAGAAGAGAAGCAAGATGAAGGTGGTGGTAGTGGTGGTGGCGGTCGAGGTGGTCAAGGGTGCGCTTGCGAGCCCCTACATCTCCCCCTTCCCTCCCCCTCTCTTTTGGTGAGTTTCCCTCTTTTTCAATTGGCTTTTATGCATGTTAGGGTGTTTGGGAGGGCATGCATGAGAGGTGTTTTGAGTTGGGTGCATGTAGGGGCAAGGGGGGAGGGTTGGGGAGTGCTGGGCGCGCGCGCGGGTCTGTCCAGAGCCCTGTGAGGTGCTCCCAGATACTATGCTTGTTGGTGAGCCCATATGGTAGAGATAGTGGGCTTTGGAGGCTACCAGGTAGAGGCCACACTGGGAGAGTGCTACGAGATGATGTCGAGAGGGTGGACTCCCCGTGATGAATCTGCCCATTGAGTGCAGGATGCTGGAGTTCCAATGGTTATAGTTGAGTGACCTGTCTCTGGCGGCATGTGGAGCACAGTTGTGGATACTGTCACGTTTTTCCCCACATTGGTCTCAAATGAGGAGACGCGATGCCAACGTTCGTGATGGGACTTAACCGCCTTATCAGATAGATGACGTCGCATAGGATTGTCGAGGTTCGATGACCTCTTATTGCGTGTCGTGTGGATTCAGTGCGGTTGAGCGGCTTACCAAGCGTGGAAGTGTCATCATGAGCGCCAACCATGCTCGAGGAGGAGTAGAATCTGAACTTAATTGCTCGTGGTGTTGTTTTGATCTCCCCGTGGAGGTTGAAGATCAATTACCCTTGCCTTGAATTGATGATCCATTTGACCAGCTCCGGGAGCGGGTGTCTGCTGTTAGATCAATCTTCGCACAAGGGTACCACAAGTTGGAGATCCGGGAGTTGGACATCCTGTAGATGGCCTTTCGTGACCGTTTCAGGCACTACGAGTTCTAAATACTGCCGTTGGGGTTGACGAATGCGTCGGATGCCTTCATGGATCTCAAATGTTTTATGGGGTTTCCGTGGACTACTTTGGGGTAGTCTTCATTGAGATTGCTAGTGGTGCGATGAAAAGGCGATATGGGTGACCTTGTTTCCCCAGGTTGGCATGCCCTCAGGCAAAGTTCGAGAATCATCATCGCGTTGGAAAGCGTCAGTCCATGGAGATTCCTCAGTGGACATGGGAGTGGGTTATCAGGGATTGTCACGGACTTGCTAATGTCATGTTTGGGTCACGACCCCGTCTAGGTGATCATTGACCGACTGACTAAGTCCGCATTTCCTCCCCTAACTCGACTGATTGAGTCTCCGGACTCCTTGATGTGGGTTTCCACCTTCGCGATTGTTCGTCTTCATGGCACTCCGGTCGGCGCTATTACAGGTTGAGACGCGAGGGTTACTTGGAGGTTGTGACGCAGCCTTGGCAGGCTTTGGCGCTAGCCTCCATTTAAGTATTGCGTTTCATCGCTGATGGACAGCCAGACAAAGAGGACGATTGAGACCTTGGAGGACATGCTAAGTGCCTGCGTGCTCGATGATGAGGGCAGTTGGGTGAGGCACCATCCATTTGTTGGGGTATGCCTGCAAGACGGCTGCCATTTGAGCACCCAGATGGATCTGTGAGAGGCACTCTACAGGCGCAGTTTTATACCTCCCTTGTGTTGGGACGGTTGTGGAGCGCCAGTTGGAGAGGCCATAAGTTAGTTGTTTGACCTTGCGATGGCCAGGTTGGTTCGTGTGTGCATTTGCACCTCCCAGAACCGACAGAAGGGCTACGCAGGTCATCATCGCCAGGAGCTTACCTTTGGATTTGGCGACCATGTTTTCTTGAAGGTGTCCCAGTTGAAAAGCATCCTCTGTTTCGACGTTCGGGTCAAGCTGAGTCGGCCCTTCATCGGACCGGTTTTCGTCTTTGAGTGGATTGGGGAGGTGTCTTGTCATCTAGCCTTTCCCCCACAGCTGGCTCATGCCCACGACGTTGTCCTTGTCTCATGGCCGAGGCGTTATGTCCAAGATCCTGCTCATGTCACTACCATTTGACCGTCTCATTCTCGAGCTGGATTGTCGTTTGTGGAGCAGTGGATCGAGGTCAGAGACCAGCATGAGAAGAGGCTCCATGCTAAGACCGTTCCTTTTATTACAGTGTGTCGGTAGCGCAAGTTCGGTGCAAAGATCAATTGGGAACAAAAGGTCTATGCATGATACTTGCTATATTCGGACTTCCCTTTGGGTTTCCTTAAATTTCGAGGACTAAATTTCCTAAGGGGGGGAGAATGTTATGCCTGTGTAATTTGGAGCCATTTCGTTTAACCCTTGGTCACTTCTGGGTCATTCAGGGACTTTTTAATTTTTCGATCAGAGTCGCTAAAATTTTGTATTTTAGTCACCTGCGGGAGTTAGAGTACTCTGATTGGAAATCTGACCGCATATTATGGGTCCTGGTACCGTTTAGTACTACCCATAAAAATTTTATTGAATTCCGGTAACGTTTTGAAAAATATGCAGTTCCGAATCTTATCCGGGTTTTCGAGAGCTCCTGGTTTGATTAGTCGAATAGTGTGAGATATTTTGGTGAATGTGGTGACCTTGGGTAACCTTACCCCCCTTTTCTTAGAAGTGAAGCAACCACTTGGTTATTTTGCTTGTTAGAGGGTGAGAATAGGTTAGGTTCACCCCCACATTTTTCCATTACACTCACCCCCCCCCCCCCCCGTGAGAAAAAGTCTCTCTCTCTCTCCCTCTTTGGCTATCCTCTCTTTCACACACACCCCCCATGTGTTTGTTGAAATGTCAAGGAGAAGAAGATGGAGCAAGAAGAGGAGGTGCAAGTGCAAGCAAGGTGAGTGTGTGTGCTAGTGTTGATTGTTTCTCTTCCCTCTCCTTCCCCCCATAGTGGATCCCTGATTTTTCCCCTCTCCCTTTGGTTCAGCCATGAAGAAGAGAAGCAAGATGGAGGTGGTGGTAGTGGTGGTGGCGGTCGAGGTGGTCAAGGGTGCGCTTGCGAGCCCCTACATCTCCCCCTTCCCTCCCCCTCTCTTTTGGTGAGTTTCCCTCTTCTTTAATTGGCTTTTATGCATGTTAGGGTGTTTGGGAAGGCATGCATGAGAGGTGTTTTGAGTTGGGTGCATGTAGGGGCAAGGGGGGGAGGGTTGGGGAGTGCTGGGCGCGCGCGCAGAGGGGCACTAGCAGGGGCAGGCGGGCGCACAGGCGCGCGGGTGCTCGCGGACACTGGCAGCGAGCGGGCTGCGCACAGGACTTGCGCGCGAGTGCATGCGAGCGTGCATGCGCGTGGGGCAGTGTGCCAGGGCGGGTCTAGGCGCGCGGCTTGGCGCCAGTGCGCGCCCGTGCGTGCGTGTGCGTTCTGGGGCATGCGTGGGGCTGCCCAAGGTCTGGGGTAGGTGCTGGGGCACCCGGGCATGCGTGCGTACACGCGTGCTCGCATGCGTGTGAGCTCGTATGCGTGCATGTCTAAGTCTTTGGTAATTCTAATGACTTCTAAGTGTCAAATTGTGATGTTACTCACCAAATTTGATGCCCTTTCCTTGCAGATCTCGTCGGATGGGATGCGCGAGGTCCCGGGTTGCGGTGAGAGGTCAAATCAAGCACCTTATTATCCATTTTGATCTATTGTCTCGTGGACCTTCCCACACCCCTTTTTTACTATAAATAGGGGCAACCTATTCATATCCATATCAATCAATTCATTCCTAAGCAACCAATCCACACCCACACTCACAAGCCTATATACCCCACACCAGCATTTTGAAAACCCTTGAGAGAGAAAGTGAGAGAGAAACCCATTTCCTACACTAAATCACTATCTAAATCCACTCTCCAAAACCCAGGTTAAACCCAAACCCAGTTTAACCTCTGGTAAAACCAAACCCAAACCCTACCCAGATCTACCCAAATTGAACCAGGCACCAGGCGGCTACCCACAACTAGCCGCCCCCCACCAGGTGGCCAAACCCAACTAGTCGACCCTTCCCTAGCCCATCTCAGTCCCAATTCACCTTTAGTCAGGTTCCCGAAGCAGAAGATGATCACTCTCTTCACCTCTGTGTACGGCATATCCGTGTCTCAGAGCGGAGACCCCACAAACTCCCCACGAAGGCGATCAAATCCACCCCTTTTTCCTGCTTTTTGAGAAAAGAAGGTGGCGATCACAACAAACCCTAAATCCTCATAAGGACCTGTCGGTCACCTCAGCCAGGAATGAACAACCAAACCATCACCCTTCTGAGAGACGATCCGATCGAGTCTGCCAAGGCGCAGCTCTCTGGACCTGAGCCTCTGAAGAAACCCCCACACACACACAGGCCACCGGAGGAGCCGAGGAGGAAGGAAAGGAACCCCTTTCATCCCCTTTTCCTTCCCGAAATCCAATACGACAGCCTGGCGATCACGGTGGGACCTCCCTTGTGAAAGACAACAAAAGGTAATCCTCTTCTGCTTCCTTCCAAGAACTTGACTAGAATGCCATCACCTCTCTAGGAAAACTAAGATTTCACACCCCTCAAGTCTGACCCTTTTCTACTTTGCATTACAACATCCTTTACTGCTTTAAGCCGCACATAGCTACGCACCCTTTACTGCTTTAAGCCGCACACAGCTGCACACCCTTTACTGCTTTAAGCCGCACACAGCTGCGCACCCTTTACTGCTTTAAGCCGCACACAGCTGCGCACCCCTTTACTGCTTTAAGCCGCACACAGCTGCGCACCCCTTTACCGCTTTATTTACTGCTTTGATTTGCATTCATTCACACCTAGGCTTTTCCATATTCACACAATGGAGGCCTATACCTAGGAGAAAAATAGTAGAGGAGAAAGACAACCACGGAGACCAAATTGCCGAATTCCTTAGTCACCTAGAGGAGAGGATGGCTACCCTAGGATACCAATCGGTCGAGGACATGTTCAATGACCTCACCGACTATCACAAGGCCAAGACCTTGAAGCATGAAACTCCTATTAAGACCCCCAAGGCTTGCCCCACCCCCTAATACACTACTAATACCCGGCTTCTCAGTAAATCCAAGTCCAAGCCTATTTTCATGTGCTCCGCCTTCCCCCGCGAATCCAATATTCCCAACCATTTCTGTCCTGAGCCCTTACCAGGCTACCTCAAACCCGGGACCGCTAAATAGCCCTCCCAGGGGAGAAACGTTGGATGAAACCATCCGGAGAATCCTCTCCGAGACTGGCCCTTCTGCACCCAAACACATGTCCCTACACAACCTGAGACAGATCCCGTCAGTCCACCTACCAGAAGGATTTAAAATCCTGAAATTTTGCCGGTACAACGATCGTGGAGACCCAGACATTCATTTGACCGCCTTTTATCTAGACACCCGACCGTTTCTAGATAATCAACCTCTGCTGGTATTCCTCTTCCAGAAATCATTGGAAGGAGAAGCACTACAATGGTTCTCCACCCTCCCTGTAGATCATTTGTCAAACTTCTCGACGGTAAGTGAGAAGTTTCTAGGCCGCTAAGGTTATCAGAGGATTAGGACCTCCTCTATTTCAGACCTGACGTAGAAAGAATGAGGCCTAGGGATGAATTTAAATCCTACGTGTTAGGTGGCGCACCCTCATCCACCGAACTGGCCTGGAATTAATAGAATGTCAAAAAATTAACATGATGTTGCATAGCCTAAGTCCAAAGCTCCGTACGAGTCTTTCGTACGGAGACTGTATAACGTACCAGCTTCTCATTGACTGCCACAACAGGATTTCCCGTTATGCAGCCCCAACTATCCAAACCCAGTCCCCACCTATCAGCCATAGGGTTGGACAACCGTCGAGAAAGGCGCTCACCCCCACGGTAGAGGAGATCACACAAATTTTGACACTCTACCCGGACGGAGCACGAGTTCCTGATCAAGGACCAGCTCTGAGACAGTACACGCCCGGTCCATCCGGATATGTGCCGCCTCGGCAAGCCAATCAAAACATCATTCCTTGATCAGTATCTGCCCCCGTGCCGATAAAACAAAACGCAATAGTCCAAAGTCATCTAGAGCCCCATAATTCAAAGCCAAGGCCAAACTAGGACTCCCTCTGCTTATTCCGCTCCCCCAAGCGTGCACAGCCTAACCCCTAGGCAGCCTACACATAGCTCCTATAATGAAGTGTCCCCTCCGACCTCCTTTGGCCCAAGACGGATGGGAAAGAGGGACTCTTACCCACCCCTCCCAGAAACCTTAACAAGGATTTTTAGGGTAATGATGGACAACAATAGCATCTCCCTCCCTGCTGCTAGGCCCTCACTCCCCGGGGCCAGCACCACGCGTTACTGTCAATACCATCAACAGCATGGTCACACCGTAGAACAATGCATTGTCTTTCAGGACTTTGTTTATGATTTAAATGATGACAGGCGCCTTGATTGGGCCATGATCAAAGGCCATCTGAGCCGGGCAATCCCCAAGCAAACAAGCCACTTGGCATATTCACTAACCCTATGCCAGATCACGACCATGCCTCCACTTCCAGAGCCCACGCTTTCAACATGATCAGGAGAGAGAGAGATCCATCACCAGAGCCGAGCAGCTCAGAAAATACTACCGACGGTAGTTCATCCGAAGAGTCCGAGGAGGAAGGGCAGGACGAGCCTTTCCAGCTGAACCTCGACGACCACGACCTCGCCGTATTGTATGGCGAGGAAGAACAAGTAGTCCCCGTCCTACCTGAAGTCATCAACATAGAGTCCAATGGCAGCGGACTGGACAACCCAGAAGAAGAGGAAGAGGAGGAACCATTCGAAGATGTTCCCGAAGGAGCGAGCGAAGGAGCTGAAGAAGGGGAGTGTACTTTGGATTATCTACATCTGGACGACAACGGGTCCTCCAAAAGCACTGATACAGTAGACGGCCCCTGCATCCAATGACCATCTCCTTCACTGACAAAGACCTTCCTGATCAAAGGCTGCGAGTGTATCCCCTCCATGTTCGCGGGCGACTCCAGGCCATCCCGCTAAACAACATCTTTATCAATCGAGGATCAGGGATGAATATCATGACTTGTTCTACCTACCAAGAAATGCTCAGGCGAGGTCGCCCCTTTGTTCAACCAGTACACTCCACTATCCAGGCTTTCAACCATTCTGGAAAGACCATCTACGGTCCTGAGATATTCGAACTGGCTGTCGGTCCCCTGATTTGCGAGATGGAGTGCTTCGTAGCTGACATTGACACAAGATACCCTCTGATGCTAGGGTGTCCATGGCTAGATGGCATCCAGGCCATCTGCTCCCCAAGACATCAATGTCTCCGACTACCATTCATGGGCCACATACTAACCATCTGGGGAGAAGCATGCCTCCGATACAAGAACAAAGACAACTGGGTACTGGATAATATGTTCACATTTGCCGTACATCCAGGAGCTGAATCTGAAGGTGACCGTCCGCCCAGATCCCCGCAACGGCTTATGTCCAGTTGAAGGACAAGTTGGGACCATGAATTCAACTAACAACAACATGGGTCCCAACCCAATTGCTTTCCTACCCGATGAGGTCACACCAGCTGGAGTACGCTCAGCACCACTTGTGATCACTGCAAGCCTCGGAGGGAGAGAATTCCGACACATCTTGGTAGACTCTCAAAGATAACTTGTATTTTATTTGAACTCATATATTCACCACTCATGCCACCTTCATCACACCAGTATGACTTAGGAACTGGTTTATCTGATAAAAGGAAAAATTGCCTACCCTGTAGACTGGGACAATTTTGTAAACCCAAAGCTTCTCTCCTTATTCTTGCCCCCACTCGTATCAACCCAAAGGCAAAATAAGGGATTACCCGGACCTATCATATGTCCCAAAACTGGCTCTGGCACTGTATAAACACTTCTAGAGGGGAAGCAGAAAAGAATAGGGGTGAAAAATAGAAAAGCCCCCCCCCCTCAAAACAAAACAAAACAAAACAAAAGAAAGGCAATGAGAGGCCAAAGATCAAAACAACACCCAGACAACGGGTTAAACTCTCTACTTTAGCAGGCGCAAACGCCTTTACGCAGAGTATATGATGAACAAAAGGCTGTACTAGTACACATCAAAGCAAACGAATTGTACTCTCCACTCGAAATACGGGTATACGCCCAGCGGGATGTACTCTTCCACCCAAATAAAGAAGTGGTAAAAAGAAGAAAAATTCCCAGCGGACCTAGGAAGTAAAGGCATATGCCAGACTGGGACAATTATAAAATGTTGCCCCAAAGGAAGATATTACTCTTACCCCATTCACCCCCACCCTTTTTTTCTCTCTTGCTATGGAGTTGGAATTGAACCATGTCTGCTCGGAAAGGCGAAATCTCAACCAAAGATAAACCTTTACTTTGCTTACAACAGCACACACGCACATGAGTTCACTTAAAACACTTGCCTATCTAAAGAAGCTTGCTTGACTTAAATCTTGGTGCATTCATGGATTTCCTAGCAAGTTTAGAATAATATGATCAAGCATTTGACAACAATGAACTTGAGAAATTGACACCTGAAGCCAACTCCTTTCAAATACAATCCTGGTTTGGACATAAGTGACCACAAGGACCCTTCTTTCACGGACTTGATGGCATCTTTTACTTTAGAAAGTTGGGAACACTGCCCTCTTGCATGAAAAATCCTTTGAAGAACTAAAATGCTCCCTTATGTCAGTCACACTTATGCATAAGGTTGTATTTTCCTTTTCCAAACATTTAGGCACCCAATTTTCTCAAATACCACATTTAACTCCCATGTCAAAAGAAAATTGCTCCTATTACTTCCATTTCATACCCTTCCACACACATTTGAGAAATAAAAATTGCCCCACTCTCATACACACCTGAGAGTCTTTTATTCTCACAAAATCACATTCAGAGCCATCTAGGCTCCCTTCCCTTTTTATGCTGAGCATGGTCTCTCGCACTTTTTTTTATTTATCTTAGATGGGTTGTAGCCCTTGACAATTTGAACAAGAAGGACTCAAAAGTAAGTGCAGGGACACAATCCAGACATATTTAACACTTGGTCCATGGAAAGAATGTTTTTACAGGTTTTTGAAGGTTGAACAATTACCCACAAGACTCCTAGCAATGACAGCAAGACAGTGGAATCAGAAAAATTATCCCAGGCCAGGGGCGGCTAAGCCCGACTAGCCGCCTGCCATTAGATGGCTGAAACCAATTACCCGCCGCCATACAGGTAAAATCTACCAGTCATAGGGCGGCTAAACACAACTAGCCGCCCCTTACTAGGCGGCTAAAGACAACTAGTCGCCCCTCACCAGCACTGTCAGTCCAGTTTTAAATCAACTCTTCAAACCTTTGAGACCCATTAGGAATATTTCTTCCCAAAATCTGCATACACGCATTTCATATACATATACATTTATAAAACCCGTATAAAAATGAGAAACCAAATTCACATACCAAACCATACATCCACCCCCAAACCTTAAACCAAACCATTCACCACACACACACACACATACACAAACGAAATTAAAACCAATAAACACCCTTTCAAACCAAATTAGAAATCACCCATCCATACACCAAAAGAAAGGTATAGTTTGTCCATAAACATAAAAACAAGCCTAAAATAAACCAAAAGAGTGTTTTCTAAAATAAAACAAGTAAAAAGGTAGAGGTCCATGAGAGAAGCCTTGATTTAGATATCTTGGGCCATGCATCATCAGAACAATCACCTGAGCCAAAAGAAAAGAAGAAAAGCATGAATTCCTTGCAGATCTACATTTTTCTACCAAAACCAAGACACAAAAGATTATACCTCAGAGTGTCATCGTACCCAGAAGGCTGAGTAGGAGGAGCATCCTTGCTCGGCTGAGAAGGAGGTGGTAGCTGAGGTGAAGATTGGACCTCTGGATCGTCCGGAGCAGCAGGAGTCTCCTTCACCGAAGAAGCAGCCCTTGCGTATCTCCCGCGGCACTGAGCCGCTGATGGGCGGGGAGCTTTGCTCAAAGAATCTCTGGTGGCTAGGGAGGCAGAGATTGAATGGTCAAGCTCGAGAGGAAGAAGGTCGAGGTCCGCCTCCGTCACAGACCCTCCGCCAACCAGCTTCCCGCTCATGGTGGCCTCCTAGAGGTGGACTTGCTGCATGTCCCGATCTCTTCTCTCCAGTCTCTGGAGAAGACAACCCTCCATGCTCCTAGATCGGTCCTCAGCAGACCTGAACCTCCCTTCCAACTCCCATGCTCTCACCTCTGAGATCTTGAGAGCCTCCCGATCCCTATACCCGGCTGCCTGAAGAGAACGAACCAGGTTTCTCATCAATCCGCCAGGCACGCCAGCCGACGCCTCCAACTCCGACACTCTGGCCCGGAGGGAGTCCCGCTCACGGCCCAAAATGGAAGACTCCTCCTCCCTCAGCATGAAACGAGACTGCAGCTGGTCCATCTCCTCCTCTCTCAAAGCTCTCTCGGACCACAACAGGTCCACCTCATCCTCGGCCCTCGCAACCCTCTCCCTCGCCTGATCAAGCTCCATCTGAGTAGCCAGGAGCTCGCTACAGACCATGCCTAGCTCATTTATCAACTCAAGCTCTCGATCGGAGGCACTGAACGGAGGAGGAGCAGAATAGGAAAAAGCACCATCAACTCTTGCTCTCGACATAGAATCGACCTGCGCCTCAAGGACCCGAACCTAGTCATGCAAGCGTCGCCTCTGCGCCCGCAACCCTTCTACCTGCCCGGCCCGTGCTTGGAGGTGCTCGTTGGCGGTCTCGAGCTTCTTCTCCAACAAAAGAAAACATCCTTTAGAACACAAAGAGAAGAAGCAAGGAGAGAAAAGAGAGCTTTTCTTACATAGGCGTCTGGTATCTCCTTCTCCATAGTCCTGAGAATGTCAACATACTACTGGCGGAACAAGGCCATGTACTCCTCGCTGTCAACCACCTCGAGACGACCCTCAACCAAGGTCCCCCTCTCAACCAATCCCTACACGTACACTGCATAGTTCCTTGGGAGGTTCGTATCCCGAGGAATTCCAGCCACCGGGATCAGAGGACGCTTCGACAAAGGATCCGGCACCCACTAATGGTACCCTAGCTGACGGACTACCCGGCTGATCGCGTGAAAGACCACCTCATTGAAGAAGATCAGCCAGATGTCCCGCGATAGCTCCTCGGGGACGGCCTCCTTAGTATAGGGCCTCCAGGTCTGTTATGCCTGTGTCATTTGGAGCCATT
>JAUJYN010000047.1:577811-635316 GCA_030737835.1 Acorus gramineus
GTATTTGTGTATTTTACTCACCAAATTGATTACCCTATTTTGCAGATCTTGACGGACGGTCGCACGACGACCCGACTATCGGTGAGTGGGACAATCCAACCCAGTAGGGAGGCGTTATACGCACTTGGGCGTGTACCGTCCTCCCTTGGGGCACCATGGATTTATATTAACTTGTTGTAATGTGTAATCCATGCAGGCATGATAAAAATGTAGTATGCATGCTACCCTAGACTTTGTATGTTAGGGACTTGCACCCTTAGGATATGTGTAAGAGCCATGCATCCTGTCACCCTGTTCTCATGCTAGGAAGCCTCGGCCTATGCATGCGTCCTACTAGTTTATTTATATAATTGATTGCTAGCATGTCTTAGATAATATTATAGGGAGGGGCCTTGCGAGGTCAACATTGAGACCCGGGCTAGGGTACTCCGTGTTCCTTGTTTGGTTGTCGGGATGTCCTGTATCGGGACCTCATGCTGCCCTCCCAAGGTTTCTTGTCCCAATAATATTATAACTCTTGTTAATAATTATTATTATACCTCTTGTTAATAATTATTTTATATATGTTCCCCGCATCTTGGTTATGCGCCCTGGAGGAATTCAGAAGAATTCATGACATTAGAGTAGTTGTGATGTGTTGTCTGCGGATCCGAGTGGATCATATACGTATGGATAGGCTGTTCTGTTCTCTTCGTTGGATCCGTGTAGAGACTACCCCGGCGTTGGAAAGGCTGTCCCGTGCAGGGGCTCCCATCAGTAGGCACCTCCTGATTTGGGACGGACTGTGCTGAATGTGGGGGTGGCCAAACGGCCTACAGAGTGGGGAGAGACTATCGGTGGACCAAGGGCGACCATCAGCCTAGTCAGTCCCAATATCCTATGTCACCTATTGAGGGGTGAGGGTGAGGGTGCGGTGGGCCGGCGATGTAGCGACCCACTGGATTGTAAGTCCCAATATCCTTTGTCACCTATTGAGGGGTGAGGGTGAGGGTGTAGCGGGTTGGCGATAGCGACCCGCTGGATTTGTGTAGTTAGTCCCAATATCCTATGTCACCTATTGAGGGGTGAGGGTGAGGGTGTAGTGGGTTGGCGATAGCAACCCACTGGATTGTTTAGTTGTTGCCATTTTGTGGCTGTTAATAATGAGATTGTGGGTTAATAAGATCTGGTGGTTAATATAAATTGTGATGCATGGGTTGTGCTGTTCACTGAGCGTGTGGCTCACCCCTCGCATAATATTTTCTCCAGTGTCATCTGAGTCGGATCTGGAGGAAGAGCTCCCCGAGGGACTTCATCAGTAGCGGAGTAGCGCCACGTCCCGCGAGTATCAGAGGCTATCAGCATCCCTTTTTGCTTGTATGTATTATATTCCGTGCTTGGGCACGCGTTTGTATTGTATTTGGATGTCTTTGTATATATTGGCTCTCACAGGACAGTTGATTATGTATCGAGTCTGTAATGTGTCTTTGAATTACAGATTCAGTCTTTTAGCTTCCGCTTTTGGTGTATATATCATGTCAGCCCTGCTTTTGTTGTCTGTGTTGTCATTTTAGCTGTTGTGTGAGTATGTTATTGAACTCCTATTTTTACTGATATCATATATACACTTGCCGCGTCCCGGGGACGGCCGGCCCTGGGGCGTGACATCGGGTGTATGCTCGACGTGCTCGCATGCGTGCGGAGCGCGTGGACATCATGCACAGAGTGCTCACAGCATGCACGGGGTGCCCTAGGGCGTTCTTGGAGTACTCGGGTTCGCTCAGAGCGCGCGGTGTGCATGCGAGGAGTACTCGCCCATGCTTGGCAGTGCGTGTCATGTATGCTTGCTCGAGTCTAGGCGAGTGTGTAATGGTGAGTCAGTTGTGAGAGGTAGTGACTTTTGTGATATGAGAGCCCATGCAGATGTGTTCATGAGGTGGGCACGCATGCATTTGCGGTCACACGAGCGAGGACGTGCCGAGTGTCGCACGATGACTCATGAAATTGCGCGCGAGAGTGTGTTGCGGGTGCATATGGTGCTCGCATGGGAATATTATTTTTACACGCCACTGGATTTTCACCGGGCCACGCTCTCGCTAGGTGAGTGGTTCGATCCAATCCCCCCCCTCGGGATGCGCTCGACGCGCGTAGTCGCGCGTCGCGCATCGATGGGGCTCCCTAACTATACTACTTGTGTAGATAAGTAGTATGACCATGCTTAAGCTATAATATGTAGATATCTTGCATGCTAGGCTTATATACATGTATTGTATTCATGTATGAATGATTGTGTTGCATGAGCCCCTCTAGTATGGGCATGTATTTGTGTAATGTGTATGGATGTATAGAATATGGCATGCCTTAGGTAGTATTGTAATACTACTCCCACCATATTAATTGGAATATTGAACATGAATAAGTCTGGGTTAATAACGGGCACATGCCTTATATTCCCTTGCGATAAGACTCGAGGGCGTGGTGTAGTTGTTGCGCCCATGCTAATGGGGTAAAGCTATGACCAGCTTCATGAGATGATGATCTCCCCCGCCCTCTCCCTCTGAACGAACTGAGTAAGTAGATGCGATTTCCTACTCGACTCAGGTTCGTTTGGAATATTGGCATGCACCTATTAGTGCGCGAGATCGCGCTTGCCCCTTTCTTTTAAGTTGGTGATATCCAACGGATGTTAGAGTATATTTTGTATGTTTATGTGATTAATGACCATGTATGCATGTTGTATGAATTATTATGATGTAAATCCATGTTAGGGATTGTCCCTATAATTATTAGATGATTGTGCATATGGTTCATGCACATAGCTGATATAAAATTCTCCTGGATATATTTATATGCGCATGTTAAAAACTGATAGGCCTATCTGGAATAGGCGTGGGTATGACCCGCTGACGGGTTGTACCTTATTAGTTAGAGCTCTAGCGATGTAATCGCCCCGTGCATCCGAGCGATGCACTAGTTTGGAATTCAGGAGAATTCATTATCTTATCGGATTGTTAAGCCGGTAGTTGGGGGGTGACACCCCCCCTGTGTCCGAGTGACGCAACCGTGTATGAGCACATAGTGTTCGCTATCATCGATATGTGATTATCGAGTGTAGTGTCTTTCCATTGGGTTCGCTTTGCGAACATGGAATGTTTACTCCCAATGTCATCTGTGTTGAGAGGGCCCAGGTGTAGCTCTCCTGACAGAGGGCTCCCATCCTAAGGTACCACCGATGCGTTTGGGAGCGTACTTATCGTGGGAGTGTACCAGGTAGAAGGCTACCAGGGAGAAGGCTAACGAATGATATTGCGAGCGTGGAATTGTTCTCCCCTTCGTTGGATCCGATGTAGGAACTCCCCGGCGTTGGAAATGTCACGCCCCAGGGCGGCCGTCCCCGGGACGCGGCAAGTGTATATATAATATCATAATCTACACAGGAGGTCAATAATATATCATACACAAACAACCAGAATGACACACAGACAACAAAGAGGCTGACATGATATATACACCAAATGCGGCAGCAAAAGACTGAATCTGTAAATAAACATACTACAGACTCGATACTCAATCATCTGTCCTGTGAGAGCCAATATACACAAATACAACTGAATATACACAGACGCGTGCCAAGCACGGAAATAAAATACATACAGTCAAGAAGGGATGCTGATAACCTCTGGTACTCGCGGAACGTGGCGCTGCTCCGCTACTGAAGGAATCCCTCGGAAAGCTCCAACTGCTGCTCCGGCTCCAGCTCAGGCTCAGTGGCAACTGGGAAAAAATATGCGAGGGGTGAGCCACACGCTCAGTGAACGGCACAACCCATGCATCACAGACAATATTGACCACATTGCAATTATTTATCCAACCTCTAAGTGGCATAACAACATAATCCAGTGGTTCGTACATCGCCGAACCACCACACCCTCACCCTCACCCATCAATGGGTGACATAGGCTATTGGGACTGATAATCATCCAACCACAATCCAGCGGGTCGCTCATCGCCAACCCACTACACCCTCACCCTCACCCTACCACGGGTGACATAGGATTTTGGGACTGACTAGGCTGTTGGTCACCCTTGGTCCACCGATAGTCTCTCCTCCACTCCGTAGGCCGCTTGGCTTTCACCCACAACTTCAACACAGTCTGAAACCAAATCAGGAGGCGCCTACTGATGGGAACCCTCGGAAGGGACGGCCTTTCTAACGCTGGGGCAATCTCTACCGGATCCAACGAAGGAAACAGAACAGCCTATCCATACGCATATGATCCACTCGGATCCGCCGACAACACATCTCTACAACTCTAATGTCCTGAATTCCTCAGAATTCCTTCAGCGCGCATAACCAAGATGCGGGGAAATACACAATACTAGCAAGGGTGGAATATCATTGGGGGAAAGAAACTTGGGAGGGCAGCGTGAGTTCCCGATATAGGACACCCCGACAACCAAACAAGGAACACGGAGTACCCTAGCCCGAGTCTCACCGCTGTCCTCGCGAGGCCCCTCCCCTATAATATTCACTAAATATGCTAATAATCATATAATTTGGTATAACATTTCTTAAAATACTATTGGGACAAGAAACCTTGGGAGGGCAGCGTGAGTTCCCGATACAGGACACCCCGACAACCAAACAAGGAACACGGAGTACCCTAACCCGGGTCTCAGTGTTGACCTCGCAAGGCTCCTCCCCATAATATCATCTAAGGCATGCAGTTTATCATACACTAGCATTTAATTTAATAAATTAACTAGTAGGACACATGCATAGGCCAAGGCTTCCTAGCATGAGGACAGGGGGACATGATGCATGGCTCATACACATATCCTAAGGGTGCAAGTCCCTAACATGCAAAGGCTAGGGTAGCATGCATTCTACATTTAAATCATGCTCGCATGGAATACACATTATAACAGGTTAATATAAATCCATGGTGCCCCAGGAGAGGTCGTGAAGTGTGTATCATATCAGAAGCCTACACAGGAGGTCAATAATATATATCATACACAGACAACTAGAATGACACACATGCAACAAAAGGGGCTGACATGATATATACACCAAATGCGGAAGCAAAAGACTGAATCTGTGAATAAACATTCTACAGACTCGATACTCAATCATCTGTCCTGTGAGAGCCAATATACACAAATACAACTGAACATATACAAACACGTGCCAAGCACGGAAATCAAATACATACAGTCAAGAAGGGATGCTGATAACCTCTGGCACTCGCGGAACGTGGCGCTGCTCCGCTACTGAAGAAATCCCTCGGAAAGCTCCAACTGCTGCTCCGGCTCTAGCTCAGGCTCAGTGACCACTGGGGAAAAACATGTGCGAGGGGTGAGCCACACGCTCAGTGAACAGCACAACCCATGCATCACAGACTATATTTACCACAATTCCATTATTTATCCAATCTCCAAGACATAACAACATAATCCAGTGATTCGTACTTCGCCGAACCACCACACCCTCACCCTCACCCATCAATGGGTGACATAGGCTATTGGGACTGATAATCATCTATTCACAAATCCAGTAGGTCGCTCATCGCCAACCCACTACACCCTCACCCTCACCCATCAATGGGTGACATAGGATTTTGGGACTGACTAGGCTGTTGGTCACCCTTGGTCCACCGATAGTCTCTCCCTCCACTCCGTAGGCCGCTTGGTCTCCACCCACAACTTCAGCACAGTCCGAAACCAAATCAGGAGGTGCCTACTAATGTGGGTCCTCCGAAGGACGGCCTTTCTAACGCTGGGGGTAGCCTCTACCGGATCCAACGCAGGGAACAGAACAGCCTATCCATACGCATATGATCCACTCGGATCCGCCGACTACATATCATCACAACTCAAATGTCATGAATTCCTCTGAATTCAACCAGGTGCATCATCAAGATGCGGGAACATGTACAAAAATCAGCAAGGCTGGAATATCATTGGGGGAAAGAAACTCGGAAGGGCGGCGTGAGTTCCCGTTATAGGATACCCCGACAACCAAACAAGGAACACGGAGTACCCTAACCCGGGTCTCACCGCTGTCCTTGCAAGGCCCCTCCCCTATAATATCCACCAACTATGCTAATAATTATACCAATCATACAATCATTACATATAATATTATTGGGACTAGAACCTTGGGAGGGCAGCCCGAGGTCCCGATACAGGACATCCCGACAACCAAACAAGGAACACGGAGTACCCTAACACGGGTCTCAGCGTTGACCTCGCAAGGCTCCTCCCTATAATATTATCCTAAGGCATGCGATCTAACAGATACCAGCATTTAATTTAATAAATAAACTAGTAGGACGCATGCATAGGCCGGGGTTTCCTAGCATGAAAACCAGGGGACATGCTGCATGGCTCATACGCATATCCTAAGGGTGCAAGTCCCTAACATGCAAGGACTAGGGTAGCATGCATTCTACACATAATTCACACAAGCATGGATTACATATTATTGCAGGTTAATATTTATCCATGGCGCCCCAGGAGAGGTCGGTATACGCCCCAAGTGCGTACAACGCCTCTCTACTGGGTTGGATTGTCCCACTCACCAGAATCGGGGTCGTCGCGCGACCGTCCGTCTAGATCTGCAAGACAGTATTATGGTAAGTATAAATCCACAAAAAAAAAACCAAAAATACCCCAAACCCATAACAAACACCCAACACTCGGGCAAACGTGCATACGACCCGCACGCACGCTAGCCCGAGCACTCCGACAACCACCCGCACGGCCGGCCACCACCCGCACGGCCACCCGACCGCCCGGACGCGCCGCCGCGCCTCAGCCCGCGCACCCCGCACGCCTCGCGCCGCCGCGAGCACCCGCGCGCCCCCGCGCGCAGCGCCTCGCCTCGCGCGCACCACCGCCGCCTCACCGCTCCCCGCGCGCAGCACCACGCCTCCCCGCGCCCCGCGCTCACCGCCAGCGCGCACCCCCGCCTGCACTGCGCCCCCGCGCAGCGCCCAAGACTGCCTGCCGCACGCCCGAGTGCCCCGCGCCCCACGCGCAGCACCCGCGCGCGCCCTGCCCGCCTGGCGCCCAGCGCCCCGGGCCCTAACCCAGCACCCAGCACCCGCAGCCCAGCACCCCGGCGCTCAGCGCCCAGCACCCGGGACCGTCACCCAGCGTCCACGCGCACGCCCGCGCAGCACGCACCCAGCGCGCCTGCCAGCCTGCGCGCGCTGCTGCCCGCGCTGCCTGCCTGCGCGCGTCGCCGAGTGGCCCGAGCACCGCTCGCCTACCCACCCGAGTACCGTCCGCCTGGTGCCCGAGCACCCCCTGCCAGTTGCCCGAGCATGGCCTGCCCAGCCGGCCTGCGCTGCTCGCGCAGCCCGCAGTCTGCCAGCTCCGCACGCCTCCCCCTGCACCCCCCGAGCGCACGCCCGCGCGCGCACCCGCGCGCACGCGCTCACGCGCCCAGCAAACTGGTGCACCTGCTCCTGACTACCCGGCCAGCCCCACCCAGCGCGCCCAGCATGCCTGCGCACAGCACGCCCAGCACTCGCGCCTGCTGGCTACCATCTCCCCCCGACTGCATGCCCGCGCGCACACCCGCGCGTATGCCCGCGCGCACGCACGCGCGCGCCTGCCAAACAGCCCTGCAGCCTCGCCAGCTGCTGCTGCCCTGCCCGAGACAGCCACCACCACTGCCCGAGGCCACCTCCCACCCATTCCCGAGCACCTCTACCACCACCCACCGACCTCCGACCACCTCCACGGCCCTCCGACGGCCACCCACAGCCGCTGACCTCCTCCCATACATAGATCCACACTCCTAGCATACATCTATGCAAGAAAAGTGAAGAAAAAGGCCTTACCAAGGGGAGGAAGCGAAGCCCGGACGCTCTCCACGCGCCGAAACCCTTCCCTAAGGCTCTCTTACGCCCCGATCTATCACGGCCCTCGAAACGGCCCGAATCAGAGGACAAAGAGAGGGGGACGGAGTGGCTAGGGTCGTCGGAATCAGGATTTGAAGACACCGGAGCGTAGATCGGGACCCGATCTACACTTCCCGTGCTTTGGGTTTTAAGCTTTGAGGGGTCTAGGGGGCTCAAAAGGGAGATAAAGAGAGAGAGGAGAGAGAAAATGAGTTTGGGAAGATGATGAACAGTAACTCGGGATTTTAGATCCTACTTATTTATAGTGCGCGACTTAAAAACCCGGATACGCCCCGGAACTGTGAAATTTTTGTAAACGATGCCGGAATTTGATGAAATTTTCGTGAGAGGTCTAAAATGGCACCAGGACACCAAATATGCAGTCAGATTTCCAATCGGAGTCCTCTAGCTCAGGACGATAGCTAACAGTCCAAAAATTAGCGGTTCCGATCGAAAACCCTAAAAATTTTAAAAACTGCCAGGACGCTCCAACGGTTACCAGCAAGTTAAAAGTGACACAAATATAACAGTATACTCCCAAATGCGTATAACGCCTCTCTACTGGGTTGGATTGTCCCACTCACAGAAGATCGGGTCGTCGCGCGACCGCCCGTCAAGATCTGCAAGACAGACATTATACGGTGAGTTAAATACACAAATACATCAAAATACTCACAAAATACTCCAAAAGAACCCAATACTCGGGCAAACGTACATACGGCCCGTACGCACGTTAGCCTGAGCACTCCGACTCACTCCCGCACTCCCAGCAACCACCTGCACGGCCACCCGCCCTCGGATGCGCCGCCGCGCCTCAGCCCGCACGCCCAGGCGCACCGCCGGGCCCCTGCCCGCACGCCTGGACCCGCAGCCGAGCCACCCAGTGTGCCGCGCGCCCACTGCGCCCCGCCGCAGCAGCCCGCACGCACCCCGCACGCCCCGCACTGACCCGCGAGCACACCACACGCCCCGCGCGCCCCGCGCGCACCACCAGCTCCGCCCCGCGCGCACTCCGCACGTGCCACCAGCCTCACCCCGCGCGCACCCCGCGTGCACCACCCGCTCGCACCCACTGCTCTCCTCACCACGCGCACGCCAGTGCCTCTACCCAGCGCCCCTGCGCCCAGCGCTCAGCACCCTCGCCCAGCACCCGGTATCCGTGATCAGCTCCCAGCGCTCAGCGCCCAGCACCCGGGACCTCACCCAGCGCCACGCGCACCCCCGCGCAACACGCGCCCAGCGCGCCTGCAGCACACGCCCAGCGCGCCTGCCAGCCTGCCCGCGCTGCCTGCCTGCGCGCATCGCCGAGTGGCCCGAGCACTGCTCGCCTGCCCACCCGGGTACTGCCCGCCTGATGCCTGAGCGCCCCCTGCTAGCTGCTCGAGCATGGCCTGCCCAGCTCGCACAGCCCGCAGCCATCCTACTTTGCACGCCTCCCCCTGCACCCCCCGAGCGCACCCCCGCGCGCGCACCCGCGCGCACGCTCTCGCGCACCCGGCAAACTGGTGCACCTGCTCCCAGCCTACCCGAGCTAGTCTTCCCTGCGCGCCCAGCACGCCCAGCACTCAACACGCCCACGCCAACCCGAGCGCACGCCCGCGCGCACGTCCGCGCGCACGCGCGCGCGCCCTGCCGCTGCTCGCCTGCTGCGCTTGCCTGGGCGCTGCTTGTGCTGCTGCTGCCCGGGACTGCCAGCCACATGCCCGAGCTCCTCTACCACCCACCTCCGGCCACTAATGGCCTCCGACCACCACCCCACAGCCCTCCGACGGCCACCCACCGCCACCACCACCACCCAACCTCATTTCCACCCTCCTAACATACATCTAAGCATAAAAAGAGAAGAAAGAGGGCTTACCAAGGGGAGGAAAGGAAGTCCGGTTGCTCTCCGCGCACCGAAACCTCTCCCAAAAGGCTTCCAACGCCCGAATCTACTCCCACCTCCGAAATTGTCCAAATCAGGGAAGAAGAGAGGGGGGGCGGAGGGGCAAAACTCGCCGGAATTCGAATTTGAAAGCACCGGGATGTAGATCGGGACCCGATCCGATCTACACTTCCTATGCTTTAGGTTTTTAGGTTTGAGGGCTCTAGGGGGCTCAAATCAAAGAAAAGGAGAGGGGAGAGAGAAAGATCATTTGGTTGGGATGATGAATAGTGCCAACAAGAATTTAGCTTTCACTTATAAAGCAAGTCACTTAAAATACCCGGATACGCCCCGGAACTGTGAAATTTTGGAAACGTTACCGGAATTCGATGAAATTTTTGTGAGAGGCCTAAAATGGCACCAGGACACCAAATATGCAGTATGATTTCCAATCGGAGTCCTCTAGCTCAGGACGATAGCTAACAGTCCAAAAATTAGCGGTTCCGATCGAAAACCGAAAAAAATGAAAAACTGCCAGAACGCTCTAACGGTTACCAGCAGGTTAAAAGTGACACATATATAATAGGAAAAGCTGTCCTGATAGAGGGCTCCCATCCGTAGGTACCACCGATGTGTTCGGAAGCGTACTGATCGTGGGAGTATACCAGGTAGAGGCTACGCGGGGAAAGGGCTACCGGTGGACCAAGGGTGTAGAGCAGTCTAAGTCTCTTTCAAAAGTGTTATATATGTGTCACTTTTTACCTTGTGGTCACCATTGGAACATTTTGGCAGTTTTTCAACTTTTTCTTTTTTCGAACGGAACAGCTAAAATTTCAGACCTTTAGCTATCATCCTGAGCCTAAGGACTCCGATTGAAAATCTAACTACATATTATGTGTCCTGGTGCCATTTTAAGCCACTCACGAAAATTTCATCGAATTTCGGTAACATTTCAGAATTTCGCAGTTCCGAATCGTATCCGGGTTTTGACTAAGCGAAAAGTCATTGGGAGACTTGACTTGGTCAATGTTGACCCTTGACTTGGTCAAAACCTTTTGTTTTCTAGTGTGGTTGGGTTGACTAGGGTCAAAGATCAACTAAACCTAACTTAACCTAATTTTTTTTCCCTAAGTGTAAGTGGGTGTGAGTGTGTGAGTGGTGTGTGTGTGTGTGGCCCCTTTAAGTCCACGCCCAAGAATAGGAACCCTCCCTATTCATCTTCTTCTCCAACTCTCTCAAGCTCTCTCATCTTCTCTCTTTTTCCCCCATTTACGATCTAGCTAGAGTGGTTGAACAAGAAAACCCTAGAAGGAGAAAAGCTTGGTAAGGACCCGATCTATCTTTCCATGGTCTTGGATTTCCATTTCCCTTTGTTTTTCCTCCTCTCATGGCACCTCTTCTCCTCTGTTTTCAGCCCCTCCTTGGCTGAGAAGAGGGCTTGGTGGTGGTGGTCTTGGTGGTGGCAAATCGGTGCGCGAAGGGCACCCGTTTTCACCCCTTTGTCTTTCCTCCTTTGGGTAAGCTTTCTTCCTTCCTTTTTCTTGTGTAGATGCTTGTTTAGGGTTGCATATGGGTATGCATGGCATGCATGGTGGTTAGGGGGTTGGGGGGGGGCTGTTGGGGGTGTGGGAGTGGCTTGGGCGCGCGTGCAGGGTCATCCGCGCGCGTGCGCAAGAGCCTGCGCGCGCAAGTAAGCACAGGCAGGCGCAGATGCGCAGTCGGGCGTGATGGCGGGCGTGCGCGCGTACGCGCGGGCAGTACGCGCGGGCGTGCGAGCGGGTGCTGCGCAAGCGGGGCACAGTGGGTGTGGGGGTACTGTGCTGGGGCGCAGTGCGTGCGGGTGTGCGCGCGAGGTGCTGCGCTGGGGCACAGTGCGCAAGGGTGCACCCGGGGGCTGGACAGGCGGTGCGCGCGGGCACGCGCGAGCCTGCGCGCGAGCGTGTCGCGTGTCTGGGCGTGCGGGCAGAGGCACGGCAACGCGCCTGGCGCACGGGCTGGGGCGCGGTAGTGCGCCCGGGGCGCGTGCGTGCGTGCCCACCCATGCATGTGCGTGCGGGTGGCCGTGCGCATGGCTGTCCGGCGGTGTGGGAGTGTGTCGGGGCACTCGGACTCGCGTGCGTACGGGCCCGTATGCATGCTTGTCCGAGTGTTGGGTATTTTTATGGTATTTCTTGTGTATTTGCGTATTTTACTCACCATTTTGGTTTCCCATGTCTTGTAGATCTCGACGGGCGATCACACGATGACCCGGGTATTGGTGAGTGGGACAATCCAACCCAGTAGGGAAGCGTTCGATGCACGTAGGCGTGCATTGCCCTGCCCTAGGGACCATGATTGCATATTAGATAATATTAATTGTAAACTATGCATGCATGATTTTTATGTAGTATCCATGCCACCCTAGGCCTTGCATGTTAAGGATATGCACCCTTATGATATGTGTAAAGGCCCAATCATCTTGATACCATGTTTTCATGCTAGGGAAGCCTCGACCCACGCATGCGTCCCATTTAGTTTAATTTATTTAAATCAAATGTGAGTTTTGTAATTAGCATGCCTTAGAGAATATTATAACCTTGTGGTTATAATATATGCTTCCCCGCATCTTAGTTATGCGCCCTGGAGGAATTCTGAAGAATTCATGACATTTGTAGAGTTGAGATCGGTGTCGACGGATACAAAGTGGATCGTATCCGTGTGGGTAGGCTGTTTCTCTTCCCTTTGTTGGATCCGTGTAGGGACTTCTGAGCGTTAGACAGGCCGTCCTGACAGAGGGCTCCCATCAGTAGGCACCTCCTGATTTGGTTTCAAACTGTGCTGAATCGTGGGAGTAGACCAGGCGAGCTACGGTGTGGAGGAGAGGCTATCGGTGGACCAAGGGTGATTAACAGCCTAGTCAGTCCCAAAAGACCATGTCACCAGTTTGAGGGTGAGGGTGAGGGTGTAGTGGGTTGGCGATGAGCGACCCACTGGATTGTGTAGTTATTGCCACTTAGAGGCTATAATTGATTTGAGGTTAATATGAATTGTGATGCATGGGTTGTGCTATTCACTGAGCGTGTGGCTCACCCCTCGCATATATTTTTCTCCAGTGATATCTGAGTCGGATCCGCAGGAGGAGCTCCCCGAGGCACGTCAGCAGTAGCGGAGCAGCGTCACGTTCTTTGTGTGAGAGGCCATTCAGCATCCCCCTTTGCTTGTATGTATTGTATTCCGTGCTTGAGCACGCGTTTGTATTATATTTGGATGTCGTTATATATATTGGCTCTCACAGGACAGTTGAATATGTTTTTTTGAATTACAGATTCAGTCTTTTAGCTTCCGCTATTTGTGTATATGTCATGTCAGCCTCATTGTTGTCTGTGTTGTCATTGTTGATGTTGTTTAGAGTATATTATTGACCTCCTGTTTAGACTGCTGATATCATATATACCATTGCCGCGTCCCGGGGACGGCCGCCCTGGGGCGTGACAAAAAGTCCCAAGAGTCTCCCTCCGGGAGTGAGGGTGAGGATGAGGTGAAGACACGTCGCCTCGTGACCCATTCGTTGTTCGTCCGTTCCCATAGTTGTTGGGTCCGGTCTCGTATCATTGTTTAAAGACATTGTTGGGCAGTTATCTCGATGTAGATGATCCAGTAGTGTTGCGTAGACCAGTAATCCCGGGTCTCCTCGACCAACGGTATGGTCTCTCCCCAAAAGTCCCAAGAGTCTCCCTCCGGGAGTGAGGGTGAGGTTGGTGATCCAATAGTGTTGTGTGGACCAGTAATCCCGGGTCTCCTCGACCAACGGTATGGTCTCTCCCCAAAAGACCCAAGAGTCTTCCTCCAGGAGTGAGGGTGAGGGTGAGGTTGGTCGCGCCGCCGCGTGACCCTGTTATCCATTGGGTTTCTACCCATGTTTTTCCTTGAAAGGAAATTGTGTTAGCATTGAACTATTGTATGGTGATTGGTTTCCAGCCACTCACTGAGCTTGTAGCTCACCCCTCGCATACTGTTTCTTTTCAGGGGCAGTGTTGGGCGTGGAGTTGGAGCTTTCCTGTGGCGTGGTCTTATGGGAGTGGAGCGTTCTTCCGGCGGGTGGTGAGTGCGAGGCTGTCAGCAGTCCTAGAGTCATTGTATGTATTGTAAATCGTGCATGTAGCACATGTTGTATTTTCTTTGGTCTAGACTTGGCTCTCACAGGACAGTGATTGTGTATTCGAGTCTGTAATAATGTTTTTGTTTACAGACATTGTTTATATATTATGCTTCCGCTTTTCAGTCAGTTATCATTATCCTTGCTTTGCCACTTTGTGTGTTGTTGTTGGAGTCTTTATTGACCTCAGGTATTGATAGCTGATATTTTATTATTGCCACGTCTCGGGGACGGCCGCCCTGGGGCGTGACAAAAGTTGGTATTAGAGCCTGGTCCTGTCAGAGCCTAAGTCTAGTCGTATAGATGATGAGTCGTAGGATTGTCATCTGAGTACTCTTGTTTTAGAAGTTATCTTAGGTTGCTGACATGCCTCCTCACATCCGTTGACGTGGACGTGACCCCCCTGGACCCACCCTTAAGTTGTCGATTGGGTCGGCTGATCAGGGTCAGTTGTTGGATCCCTTGTTGCGGGATTAAGGCTTGGGTAGGAGATTCTAGCCTAGTAGTATGATAGTGATGAATTGGTCACAATTTCTAAGGTATGGATTGCGTCTCGATAATGGAGCTTCTTTCCCGTGCATCGGTATTGCTGGTAACCATGGAGTTCACGTGCGGCGCCAGTTTCAAGTGTTGAGGATGTGGCGTATTGCTCATTAAGGGATGATGTCTTCTTCCAGCCTTCCTACTCAGGATTAAGGGGCCTTGCGGGGTCATCGTTGAGACCCGGGCTAGGGTACTCCATGTTCCTTGTTTAGTTGTCGGGATATCCTATATCGGGCCCTCATAGTGCCTTGCCAAGGTTCTTTTCCCAGTAAAGGAATACCTTTGAAGCATCAAATTGATGATGGATTTTTCCTCTCACTTGGAAGGTGCTGTAGCGAGTGGTGATGCATACGATCGGGATTGGGTGCATCCTATTGCAGCTTGGTGGGTGATTGCTTGTGGACTGGGTTCCATAATGGCATCTGGAGTCGCTTCGATATATCATTGTGCGTTGTAGCTGCCCGGTTGAGGCCAGAGCCCTGTGAGGTGCTCCCAGATACTATGCTTGTTGGTGCGCCCATATGGCAGAGATAGTGGGCTTGGGAGGCTACCAGGTAGAGGCCACACCGGGAGAGTGCTACTGGATGATGTCGAGAGCGTGGACTCCCTGTGATGAATCTGCCCATGGAGTGCAGGATGCTGGAGTTCCAATGGTTATAGTTGAGCGACCTATCTCTGGTGGCATGTGAAGCACAGTTGTGGATACTGTCGCGTTTTGCCCCACATTGGTCGCAAATGAGGAGACGCGATGCTAGCGTTCGTGATGGGACCCAACCGCCCTATCAGATAGATGACGTCGCATAGGCATTGTCGAGGTTCGACGACCCCTTATTGCGTGTCTTGTGGATTAAGCGCGGTTGAGCGGCTTACCAAGCGTGTAAGTGTCATCATGAGCGCCAGCCATGCTCGAGGAGCAGAATCTGGATTTAATTGTTTGAGGTGTTGTTTTGATCTCCTTGGGGAGGTTGAAGATCAATTACCTTTGCCGTGAATTGATGATCTATTTGACCAACTTTGGGAGCGAGTGTCTGCTGTTAGATCGATCTTCGCACAAGGGTACCACAAGTTGGAGATCCAGGAGTTGGACATCCTGTAGATGGCCTTTCGTGACTGTTTCGGGCACTACGAGTTTTAAAGTACTGCTGTCGGGGTTGAGGAATGCGCCGGATGCCTTTGAGGATCTCAATAGTTTTATTGGGCCTTTGTGGACTACTTTGAGGTAGTCTTCATAGAGATTGCTAGTAGTGCGATGAAAAGGTGATGTGGGTGACCTTGTTTCCCCAGGTTGGCATGCCCTCAGGCAAAGTTCGAGAATCATCATCGCGTTGGAAAGTGTCAGTCCATGGAGATTCCTCAGTGGACGTGGGAGTGGGTTATCAGGGATTGTCGCGGATTTGCTAATGTCATGTTTGGGTCACGACGCCGTCTAGGTGATCATTGACCGACTGACTAGGTCCGCATTTCCTTCCCTAATCCGACTGATTGAGTCTCTGGACTCCTTGACGTGGGTTTCCACCTTCGCGATTGTTCGTCTTCATGGCACTCCGGTCAGCGCTATTTTCGGTTGAGACGCGAGGGTTACTTTGAGGTTGTGGCGCAGCCTTGGCAGGCTTTGGCGCGAGCCTCCATTTAAGTATAGCGTTTCATCGCCGATGGACAGCCAGACAAAGAGGACGTGTCACGCCCAGGGCGGCCGTCCCCGAGACGTGGCAATGATAAAATATCAACTGTCAATACTTGAGGTCAATAAAGACTCCAACAGCACACGAGGTGGCAAAGCAAGGATAATGATAACTGACTGAAAAGCGGAAGCATAATATACAAACAATGTCTTGTTATATATGTGTCACTTTTAACCTTCTGGTAACCGTTGGGACATTCTGGCAGTTTTTTGGTTTTTTTCGTTTTTCGATCGGAACCGCTAAAATTTCGGGCTGTTAGCTATCGCCCTGAGATTGAGGGCTCCGATTGAAAATCTAACTGCATATTATGTGCCCTGGTGCCATTCCAAGCCGCTCACGAAAATTTCGTCGAATTCCGGTAACGTTTTAGAATTTTGCAGTTCCGAGGCGTATCCGGGTTTTGACCGAGCGAGAAGTCATTGGGAGAGTTGACTTGGTCAATGTGGACCCTTGACTTGGTCAAATGATTTTGGATTTTAGTGTGGTTGGGTTGACTAGGGTCAAACCACACTTAAGCCTCCCTAAGCTAGCTTAAACCCTAATTAACCTAGCTTAGCCTAATCATCTTCTTCCCCAAAATGAATTTCTCTCTCCCCTCTCTCTTTTTCTTCCATTAGAGCTAGTAGGAGTGCTTGGAACTCAAAACCCAAAGAAGAGAAAGGTAAGGGGAGCTCCCGATCTACACCCCGGTGTTTTCGGATTCGAATTCCGAGGTGTTTAGCCCCTTCTCCCCCTCTCTTTTCTCCCCTGATTTGAGCCATTTCGAGGGCTAAGGAAGAGCTTGGCGGTGGAGGTCTTTGGGGAGGTGTTTCGGTGCGCGGAGAGCAACCGAACTTCCCTTCCTTCCCTTGGTAAGCTCTTTTTCCTTCTTTTTTTGGCTTAGATGATTTTTAGGAGGGTGGTTTTGAGGTTGGGTGGTGGTTGGCGGCGGTGGGTGGTGGTTGGGAGGCGGTTGGAGGCCGTTGGTGGCCGTCGGAGTGGTGGTTGGCTGTCTCGGGCGGGCTGGCAGGAAGGCAGTGCAGCAGGCGGAGCAGATGGCAGGGCGCGCGCAGGCGTGCGCGTGGGCGTGCGCGCCGATGGAGCTGGGCGCTGGGCGCTGGCGGGCGCAGTCGAGCGCGTAGTCGCGCGCGGGTGCGCGGGTGCGCGCGGAGTGGTCGCGCAGGTGCGCGCGGATGCTGGCGCGAGCGGGGGTGTGCGCAGGAGTGTGCGCGGGTGCGCGCGGGCGTGCGCGCGAGCGTGCGCGCGCGCGGGCAGGGCACCTAGGCACTGTGCTTGGGTGCAGGGCAGGGCGCCTGGGCATGCGCCTGGGCGCGAAGCTGGGGACCAGTGCGTGCGCGTGCTGGGGCGTGCGTGCAGTGCGCGCGGGGGCGCGCTGGGCTGGACGCGCGGTGCGCGTGGGTACGCGCGAGCGTGCGCGTGCGTGCGGTAGTGCGTCGGGGCGCGCGAGCAGGCGCGCGGTAGTGCGCCGATGGTGCCGGGGTGTGTGCGTGCATGCGCATTCGTGCGTACGCATGCGGGTGGCCGTGCGTGCGGCTGCTCGGGGGGTTCGGGAGTGAGTTGGGGTGCTCGGACTCGCGTGCGTACAGGCCGTATGTACGCTTGTCCGAGTGTTGGGTTTTTTAGTGTATTTTTAGTGTATTTTTGGGGTATTTCTGTATTTTACTCACCGATTTGATTACCCTATCTTGCAGATCTTGACGGACGGTCGCGCGACGACCCAGATACTGGTGAGTGGGACTATCCAACCCAATAGGGAGGCGTTAGATGCACTTGGGCGTGTACCGTCCTCCCCTGGGGCACCATAGTAAATATTAACCTGTTTAATATGAAAAACTATGTAAGCATGATAATCTGTAGTATGCATGCCACCCTAGATTTGTATGCAAGGGAGGCACGCACACGCGGGGCAGCACTCGAGTTGCACAGGCAGGGCAAGGCACGCACAAGCGGGGCAGCACTCGGGTTGCACAGGCAGGGCAAGGCACGCACAAGCGGGGTAGCACTCGGGTTGCACAGGCAGGGCAAGGCACGCTGGGCACAGTCGCAGGGAACGTCGCAGGACGCACTGGGAACAAGTCGCTGGGCGCGCTGGGCACAGTCACAAGGAACGTTGCAGGACCTTTTTATCACGCCAGAATGAATCTACACAGGAGGTTGGCGGCGGTGGGTGGCCGTCGGAGGGCTGTGTATATAAAATATCAGAATCTACACAGGAGGTCAATAATATATCATACACAAGCAACCAGAATGACACACAGACAATAAAAGCAGGGCTGACATGATATATACACCAAATGCGGAAGCTAAGACTGAATCTGTAATTAAAACACACTACAGACTCCATACATAATCACATGTCCTGTGAGAGCCAATATACATACAAAGACATCCAAATACAACACAAAACGCGTGCCCAAGCATGGAAATAATACATACAAGCTCAAGGGATGCTGATAGCCTCTGATACTCGCGGGACGTGGCGCTACTCCGCTACTGATGAAGTCCCTCGGGGAGCTCCTCCTCCAGATCCGACTCAGATGACACTGAAGAAAAATATTGTGCGAGGGGTGAGCCACACGCTCAGTGAACGGCACAACCCATGCATCACAGACAATATTGACCACAACCAGATAATTCTTAACATCCACAACCACATTACCATAGCCACAAATAACAACAATTCCTCAAACTAGTGGGTCGCTAACGCCAACCCACTACACCCTCACCCTCACCCCCAATGGGTGACCAAGGATATTGGGACTAACTGCACAGAACCAGCGGGTCGCTTCCGCCAACCCGCTACACCCTCACCCTCACCCTCAATGGGTGACCAAGGATATTGGGACTTACAATGCAGTGGGTCGCCACATCGCCGGCCCACCATACCCTCACCCTCACCCTCAATAGGTGACCTAGGCTCTTGGGACTGACTAGGCTGTTGGTCACCCTTGGTCCACCGATAGTCTCTCCTCACTCCGTAGGTCGTTTGGCCACTCCCACGTTCAGCACAGTCCTTCTACCAATCAGGAGGCGCCTACTACTGGGAGCCCCTGCACAGGACAACCTGTCTAACGCTGAGGTAGTCTCTACACGGCTCCAACGAAGGGAACAGAACAGCCTATCCATCGCATATGATCCACTCGGATCCGCAGACAGCACATCATAACAACACTAATGTTCTGAATTCCTCAGAACCCACCGGGGCGCATAACTACGATGCGGGGAACATGCATAAGGTTATAACAAGGGTGGAATATCATTGGGGGAAAGAAACTCTAGAGGGCAGCGTGAGTTCCCGTTATAGGACACCCCGACAACCAAACAAGGAACACGGTGTACCCTAACCCGGGTCTCACCGCTGTCCTCGCAAGGCCCCTCCCCTATAATATTCACTATAACATGCAATTTAACATTTACTAGCATTTAATTTAATAAATAAACTAGTAGGGCACATGCATCGGTCGGGCTTCCTAGCATGGAAACAGGGGACATGGTGCACGGCTCATACACATATCCTAAGGGTGCAAGTCCCTAACATGCAAAGTCTAGGGTAACATGCATTCTACAATTAAATCATGCTCGCATGATATACACATTACAACATGTCAATATTCATCCATGGTGCCCCAGGAGAGGTCGGTATACGCCCAAGTGTGTATAACACCTCTCTACTGGGTTGGATTGTCCCACTCACCGAAATCCGGGTCGTCGCGCGACCGTCCGTCAAGATCTGCAAGACAGGCATTTATACGGTGAGTAAAATCCACAATTACCCCAAAATACCCAAAAATACATTAAACATACTCTAAAAATACCCCATACTCGGGCAAACGTACATACGGCACGTACGCACGCTAGCCCGAGCACTCCGGCTCACTCCCGCACCACCGGCAACCACCCGCACGGCCACCCGACCCCTCGAGTGCGCCGCCGCGCCTCAGCCTGCGCGCCCAGGCGCCGCCGGGCCCTTGCCCGCCGCCCTGGACCAGCAGCCGAGCCACCCGGTGCACCGCGCCCACTGCACCCCACCGCAGCAGCCCGCGCGCACCCCCGCGCTCCCCGCGCACACCACACGAGCACGCCGCACGCCCCGCGCGCACCCCGCGCGCACCGCCAGCTCCGCCCCGCGCGCACCGCCAGCTCGGCCCCGCGCGCACCGCCAGCTCCCACACCGCGCGCACGCCTGCCTCTGCCCAGCGCCCCGCAGGCACGCCCCACAGCGGTGCCCAGCGCCCAGCGCCCCAGCGCCCAGCACCCTCGGTCAGCACCCGGTACCCGCGACCCAGCGCCCAGCGCTCTGCGCCCAGCACCCGGGACCCTCACCCAGCGCCCACGCGCACACCGCGCAACACGCGCCCAGCGCGCCTGCCAGCCTGCCCACGCTGCTGCCCGCGTTGCCTGCCTGCGCGCGTCGCTAAGTGGCCCGAGCACCGCTAGCCTACACGCCCGGGGCACTGCCCGCCTGATGCCCGAGCACCCCAGCCTGCTCGCCCGGCCTGCCAGCGCGCACAGCCCAGCTAGCCTACCCGCACGCATCTCCCTGCACCCCCCGAGAGCACGCCCGCGCGCACGCACGCGCTCGCGCGCCCGGCAAACTGGTGCACCTGCACCCAGCCTACCCGAGCTAGCCCTGCCAGCCTGCCCAGCGCGCACGCCCAGCCTTGCTGGCCCCCAGCGCCAGTCGAGCGCCCGCACGCCCAGCCCTGCTGGCCCCCAGCACCGCCCGAGCGCACGCACGCGTGCACGCGCGCGCGCACGCTCGCGCGCTCGCGCCAGCCACTGCGCCTGCACCACCCTGCGCTGCTTCCCTTCCCGAGACAGCAGCCTCCCAGCCCGAGCTGCAAGCCTGCCAGCCCGAGCTCCTCTTCCACCCACCTCCGACCACCACCACAGCCTCCGACCACCTCCCACAGCCCTCCGACGGCCACCCACCGCCGCCAACCTCCACCCAACCCCATTTCCACCCTCCTAGCATACATCTAAGCAAGAAAGAGAGGAAAAAGAGGCTTACCAAGGGGAGGAAAGGAAATCCGGTTGCTCTCCGCGCACCGAAACCTCTCCCAAAAGGTTTCCAACGCCCGGATCTACCTCCACCACCGAGATGGCTCAAAACAGAGGAGAAGAGAGGGCGGACGGAGGGGCAAACCTCACCGGAAAAGGGATTTGAAACCACCAGGGTGTAGATCGGGACCCGATCTACACTTCCTAGGTTTTAACTTTTAAGGTTTGAGGGGTCTAAGGGCCTCAAAAGCAAGAAAAACGGAGGAGAGGAGAGAGAGGGCTCAAGGAAGGAGATGATGAATAGTGCCAAGCTATTTTTAGATTTCACTTTATATAGCAAGCGACTTAAAAACCCAGATACGCCCCGGAACTGCGAAATTTTGGAAACGTTACCGGAATTCAACGAAATTTTCGTGAGAGGCCTAAAATGGCACCAGGACACCAAATATGCAGTTAGATTTCCAATCGGAGTCCTCTAACTCAGGACGATAGCTAACAGTCCAAAAATTAGCGGTTCCGATCGAAAACCGAAAAAAACGAAAAACTGCCAGAACGCTCCAACGGTTACCAGCAGGCTAAAAGTGACACATATATAACAGACGCATTGGGCACAGGAGCAGGACGCGCTGGGCATAGTCGCAGGGAACGTTGCAGGACGCACTGGGCATTGGCGCAGGACGCGCTGGGCACGCCGCAGGACGCACTGGGCACAGACAAAGGGCACGCCTGGCATATAAGCAGGTGCTGGCAGGGCAGCAGGCAGGGCATGCTGGGCACAGCCGCTGGGCACGCTGGGCATGAGTGCTGGTGCTGGCAGGGCAGCAGACAGAGCATGCTGGGCACAGGCAGCACACACAGGGCAGCAGACACACGGGCACGCCGACACCCCTACACCCAAGCAACCAAGCATACACAAACCAAAACACAAACACTTAGCATGCACCACCTCCCAACACACCCAATGAGCTGAAAAACCAGAAAAAAAGAAGAGGGGAAAGCTTACCAAGAGAAGGGGAAAGGGAAGGGGGAGGTGTGGGAGCTCGCAAGCACGCCCATGACCACCTCAACCACCACCACCACTAACACCACTTCAGCCTTCATTCCTCTTCTTCTTGCTGAACCAGAGGGGAGGGGGGATCCATGGATAACATTAGGGGGGAGCAATAGGAGGAGGAGAGGGAAGAGACAACAACAATGGCACACACCTTCTCTTCTTTGCTCTTCCAAGCACTTCTTCCTCATCTTCCCCTTCTAAAACTCTACCAAACACACTCAAGAGGGCTGGACCAAAGAGAGTGAGAGAGGAGACATTTGGGGGGGAGGACATTATATAGACAAGGTGGGGTTCAAAGGACAAAAATCGTCCATGACCCGAAATTCTGTACATGCTTCACTAGAACAGCCATAACTTCCTCAATATAGCTCTGAATTGCACAATTCAAAGTCCACTGGAAAGCCAAGAAGATTATCTACAACTTTCATGTTTATGCTCAGATTAAATAACCCCTCCAGCTATTCCGAAATGAGAGCTAAACATTGAACAGGGCTGCTGCCAGAATTTTCTCATCCCCGGGGTATACTTGGAAAAATACCCATAACTTTTACTACATGAATCTAGTTGATCTAATTCCACTTTTGTATGAAAGCTAACTCAAAATTGAGCATCTCATGATAAAATCATATTTAAACCTCTTCATCTTGAATTTTAACAAAAATTAAATCCAAATACCAAATCGGAAATGCATAACTTGTAGGAGAAAAATTATGTAGCCAAATTTTCAATCAGAGCACTCCAACTCTTGTAGGTGGCTAAAACTCAAAATTTTAGCGACTCCGATCGAAAAATAAGGCTCCAAATGACACAGGCATAACAGTCTCTGGGACGACCGCCCTGGGGCGTGACAAGTTGGGTGAGGCACCACTGATTTGGTGGGGTATGCTTGCAAGATGACTGCCATTCAAGCATCCAGTTGGAACTAAAAAGGCACTCTACGGGTGCAGTTTTATACCTCCCTAGTGTCGGGACGGTTGACGAGCGCTAGTTGGAGGGGCCATAAGTTATTTATTTGACCTTGCAGTGGCCAGGTTGGTTCGTGAGTGCATTCGCACCTCTCGAAACTGACAGAAGGGCTACGCAGGTCATCGTCGCCAGGAGTTTACCTTCGGGTTTGGCCACCATGTTTTTCTAAAGGTGTCACAATTTAAGGGCATCCTCTGTTTCAATGTTTAGGGCAAGCTGAGTCGGCCCTATATCGGACCAATTCTCATCCTTGAGTGGATTGGGGTGGGGTGGCTTTTTATGTAGCCTTTCCCCCACAGCTGGCTCATGCCCACGACGTCGTCCTTGTCTTAGGGTTGAGGCTTTATGTCCACGATCCTGCTCATGTCATTCTGTTCGACTGCCTCATCCTCGAGCTGGTTTTCTCATTCGTGGAGCAGTGGATCGAGGTCAAGGACCAACGTGAGAAAATGCTCCACCCCAAGACCGTTCCTTTGGTTAAAGTGCGTTGGTAGCACCAGTCTGGTGATATTGGCCACGTTCGGTCTCTCCTTTTGGTTTTCTTAAATTTCGAGGACTAAATTTCCTAAGAGGGGGAGAATGTTGTGCCTGTGTCATTTGAAACCATTTTGGTTAAGCCTTTGTCACATCTGGGTCGTTTGGGGCCTTTTTTTTTCGATCAGAGTCGTTAAAACTTTGGCTTTTTAGCTACCTGCGGGAGTTGGAGTACTCTGATTGGAAATCTAACTGCATATTATGGGTCCTGGTACCGTTTTGTACTGCCCATAAAAATTTCATCGAATTCCGGTAACGTTTTGAAAAATATGCAGTTTCAAATCGCATCCGGGCATGGCCGTTACTCGGTTTCTGTGGGTGAGATATTTTCAATGATGTGAACGTTTTGAAAAATATGCAATTCTGAATCGGATCCTAGCATGGCCGTTACTGGGTTTCGGTGGGTGAGATATTTTCAATGATGTGGTCACCTTTGGTAACCTTACCCCCCTTTACTTAGTGGTGAAGAAATCACTTGGTCTTTTGGTGTGTTGGTGGGTGAGCCTAACCCTAACCTTACCCCCCCCTTATGGTCACCCCTAGGCACTATTTGGGCATGAAAATGATATTTTTGCCCTCTCTCTCCCCCTATCTCCCATTTCGTGGACCTCTCTTTCTCTCCCTCTCTTGGTCTCTTTTTCCCCCCTTTGTGTGTGAAGGAGGGGGGAAGAAGCAAAAAGAAGGAGAAGGTGATGGAGTAGAAAAAGTTTTTGTGGAGGAGATCAAGGTTAGCGTGTGTGTATGTTGTTAATGGCCTCTGCTCTCACGCAGAAATAATCCCAAGGCACATAACCTAACAGGCGGTTCATATACACGCCTAGCATGGGTCGGCCTAGCTTAATGCCCCAACTACCGGCTTAATAAAACCGATAAGATAATGAGTTCTCCTGAATTCCAAACGAGTGCATCGCTTGAATGCACGGGGCGATTACATCGCTAGCGCTCTAACTAATAAAGTACAACCCGACAGCGGGTCATACCCACGCCTATTTCAGATAGGCCTATCAGTTTTTAACATGCGCATATAAATATATCCAGGAGAATTATATCTAGCTATGTGCATGAACCATATGCTCAATCATCTAATAATTGACCATAAGGGTGACCCCTAACATGGATATATGGCATAAACAACACATCATGCAACATACATACAAGGCAAGGCCTAACTACACATGCATATGAGGGCACTAATCGTATAAACATACAAAATATACTCTAACATGCGTTGGATATCGCCAACTCAAAAGGGAAGGGTCAAGCGCGATCTCGCGCACTAACAGGTGAATGCTAATATTCCAAACGAACCCGAGTCGAGTAGGAAATCGCCTCTACTTACTCAGTTCATGCAGAGGGAGAGGGCGAGAGAGATCATCATCTCATGAAGTTGGTCATAGCTTTGCCCCATTAGCATGGGCGCAACAACTACACCACGCCCTTGAGTCTTATCGCAAGGGAATATTAGGCAGGTGCCCGTTATTAACCCAGACTTAATCATGTTGGATATTCCAATTAATATGGTGGGAGTAGTATTACAATACTACCTAAAGCATGCCATATTCTATATATCCATATACACTACAGAAATACATGCCCATACTAGAGGGCGCGTGCAACACAATCATTCATACATGGATACAATACATGCAATATAAGCCTAGCATGCAAGATATCTAACATATTATAGTTTAAGCATGGCCATACTACTTATCTACACAAGTAGTATAGCTAGGGGGCCCCATCGATGCGCGACGCGTGACTACGCGCGTCGAGCGCATCCCGAGGGGGGGGGGATTGGATCAAACCACTCATTGCAACCCGGGACCTCGCGCATCTTTTTCGACGAGATCTGCATGGTAAGGACATCAAATTTGGAGAGTAACATCATAATATAACACTTAGAAATTACTAGAAATACCAAAGACTTAGACATGCACGCATACGGGCTCGCACGCATGCGAGCATGCGCGTACGCAAGCATGCCCGAGTGCCCCAGCACCTACCCGAGCCCTTGGGCAGCCCCACGCGTGCCCATGCACGCGCACGCACGTGCGCGCGTGCACTGGCGCCCAGCTGCGCCCCTAGACGCACGCCCAGCCGCACGTCCTGCGTGCACTACTAGCTCCCGCGCGTGCCCACTCCGCGCGCACCCGCGCTCCTGCGCGCACGCGCACGCGCACACACCCGCCTGCGCCTGCCAGTGCCCCTCTGCGCGTGCGTCTGCGCGCGCACGAGCGAGGACAGACCTGCGCGCGCGCCCGGCAGTCTTTTAGCCCCTCCCCCACACTTCTCACTCACCCTAAACCAACTACCTAGCATGCATGACTTCCCAACAACCCCTAAGCCATGAAAAACCAAGAAAAGATGGGGAAGAGCTCACCTAGGGAGGGGGAATGAAAGGGGGAGATTCGGGGGCCCTCGATGCACCCGCGACCACCTCAACCACCACCACCACTACCACCACCTCCACAGCCCTCCTCAGCCTTCTTTGGCTGCAAATCAGGGGGGGAAAAAGACATGAGAGGGTGCTTGAGAGAGGAGAAACCACAACAACAACAACACATACACAAACCTTGCTCTTCCTCCTTCACCTTCTCCTTCCTTTGCTTCTTCCTCCTCCTTCTCCACACACACAAAGGGGGGAAAAAGAGACCAAGAGAGGGAGAGAAAGAGAGATCCACGAGTTGGGAGAGAGGGGGAGAGAGGAGAGGACAAAATGTTCATTTCCATGCCCAAATATTGTTTTGGGGTGACCATAAGGGGGTGGTGAGGTTAGGGTTAGGCTCACCCTCACTCAACCACTTATTTTTGCTTTATAAGCGTGCGGAGACGCATCACACACTCGAAAATATCTCACCTACTGAAAGCCAGTAACGGCCAAACCCGAATGCGATTCGGAACTGCATATTTTTCAAAATGTTACCGGAATTCGATGAAATTTTTATGGGTAGTACTAAACGGTACCAGGACCCATAATATGCAGTTAGATTTCCAATCAGAGTACTCTAACTCCCGCATGTGGCTAAAATTCAAAATTTTAGCGACTCCGATTGAAAAAAGAAAAGGATCTTAATGACCCAGATGTGACCAAGGCTTAACCGAAATGGCTCCAAATGACACAGGCATAACACACTTGCCTATGTATTGTATTCAGGTATGAATGATCATGTGTGCATGTATCTTGTGTGTTTATAGGGGTGTATAGAATATGGCATGACTTAGGTAGTCCCTTCTAGTAATACTACCCTATTATTAGTAATATCCAGCATTATTAACCCTAAGTTAATAAACAGGCACATGCCTAATATTCTCTTGCGATAGGACTTGAGGGCGTGGTGTAGTTGTTGCGCCCATGCTAATGGGGCAAAGCTATGACCAACTTCTAGAGATGATGAGCACTCTCTCACCCTCTTTCTTTGTGCGAACTGAGTAAGTAGATGTGGTTCCTACTTGACTCAAGTTCGCTTGGGAATATTGGCATGCACCTATTAGTGCGCGAGATCACGCTTGACCCTTCCCTTTTAAGTTGCTGATATTCAACGCATGTTAGGGTATACCTTGTATGCTTGTATGCATATTATTTAGGCCATTCCTGGTTATGTATGTTGCATATATATTGTTTATGCTTTTAACCATGTTAGGGATTATCCCTATAATTAATTGTTATGTTATCGTGCATGTAGTTCATGTACATAGCTATGATATAATTCTCCTGTAATATAAATGCGAATGTTAAAACTGATTAGGCCTATTTGAAATAGGCAAGGGTATGACCTGCTGTCGGGTTGTAATCGCCCCTTGCATCCGAGCGATGCACTCGATTTGAATTTAGGAGAATTCATTATCATATCGGTTTTGTTAAGCTGGTGGTTATGGAATTAAGCTAGGCTTACCCATGTTAGGCAAGTGTTTGAACCACCTGTTGGTTTATGCCTTGGGCTTATCTCCGTGCGAGAGCAGATGTCACGACCCAAGGCCGGTCGACCCCGGGACGCGGCAAGTGTATATATGATATCAGTAACAGGAGTTCAATAGCATACTCACACAACAGCTAAAAATGACAACAAAAGCAGGGCTGACATGATATATACACCAATAGCGGAAGCTAAAAGACTGAATCTGTAATCCAAAAACATATTACAGACTCGATACATAATCAACTGTCCTGTGAGAGCCAATATATACAAAGACATCCAAATACAATACAAACGCGTGCCCAAGCACGGAATATAATACATACAAGCAAAAGGGATGCTGATAGCCTCTGATACTCGCGGGACGTGGCGCTACTCCGCTACTGATGAAGTCCCTCGGGGAGCTCTTCCTCCAGATCCGACTCAGATAACACTGGAGAAAATATTATGCGAGGGGTGAGCCACACGCTCAGTGAACAGCACAACCCATGCCCCACAATTTATATTAACCACCAGATAATATTAACCCACAATCACATTATTAAAAGCCACAAAATGGCAACAGCTATACAGGCCAGTGGGTCGCTATCGCCAACCCACTACACCCTCACCCTCACCCCTCAATAGGTGACATAGGATATTGGGACTTATTAGCCTGATAAACATCCATACACATACATACACCCTCACCCTCACCCCTCAATAGGTGACATAGGATATTGGGACTGATATACATCCATACACAATCATACACCCTCACCCTCACCCCTCAATAGGTGACATAGGATATTGGGACTAACAATCCAGTAGGTCGCTACATCGCCAACCCACTACACCCTCACCCTCACCCCTCAATGGGTGACATGGGATATTGGGACTGACTAGGCTGATGGTCGCCCTTGGTCCACCGATAGTCTCTCCCCACTCCGTAGGCTGTTTGGCCACTCCCACATTCAGCACAGTCCATCCCAAATCAGGAGGTGCCTACTGATGGGAGCCCCTGCACGGGACAGTCTCTCTACGCCGGGGCAGTCTCTAAAGGATCCAACGAAGGGAATAGATCAGCCTATCCATCGCATATGATCCACTCGGATCCGCTGACAAACACATCTCAACAACTCTAATGTCATGAATTCCTCAGAATTCCTCCAGGGCGCATAACCGAGATGCGGGGAACATGTATAATAATAAAAATAACAAGGGTATAATATTATTGGGAAAGAAACCTTGGGAGGGCAGCGTGAGGTCCCGATATAGGACATCCCGACAACCAAACAAGGAACACGGAGTACCCTAGCACGGGTCTCAATGTTGACCTCGCAAGGCCCCCCTATAATATTATACAAGGTATGCAATTTAAACATATTCTAGCATTTAATTTAATAAATTAAACTAGTAGGACACATGCATAGGCCGAGGCTTCCTAGCATGATAACAAGGTGACAGGATGCACGGCTCTTACACAACCTAAGGGTGCAAGTCCCTAACATACAAGTCTAGGGTGGCATGCATTCTACATTTTTCATGCTTGCATGGATTTCATGTTACAACAAGTTAATAAAATCCATGGTACCCCAGGGGAGGACGGTACACGCCCAAGTGCGTATACGCCTCCCTACTGGGTTGGATTGTCCCACTCACCGATAGTCGGGTCGTCGCGCGACCGTCCGTCAAGATCTGCAAGATAGGGTAATTAAATCGGTGAGTATAACACCCAAATAAATCCACAAATACATTAAAATACATAACACTCGGACAAGCGTACATACGGCCTGTACGCACGCGAGCCCGAGCACCCCAACTCACTCCCGAACTCCCGGGCAGCCGCACGCACGGCCACCCGCCCCGGGCGCACAGCCGAGCCCCGGCCCGCTCCCCCAGACGCCCTGTCGAGCCCAGCCCGCACGTCCGGACACCCTGCCGAGACCTCCCGGGTGCACCGCGCGCCCACTGCGCCCCAGCGCAGCAACCCGCGCGCACACCCGCACGCCCCGCGCCCCATCGCCTCGCCCCGCGCGCACCACCTGCTCGCATCACCCGCTCGTCCAGCCTCGGGTGCACCCGTGCGCACTGCGCCCCAGCGCAGCGCCCTGCACGCGCACCCGCCCGCACTGCGCCCCAGCGCAGCGCCCGCACACCTGCCCACTCACCACTCCGCGCGCACCCTACTCGCCCCGCGCGCACCGCGCCCTCCGCGCAGCACCCGCACACCACCCGCTCACCACTCCGCGCGCACAGCATGCCCTCACGGCGCCCAGCGCCCAGCGTCCAGCACCCAGCACCCGCGACCAGCATCTGTGCCCAGCGCCCACGCGCACACCCGGCAACACGCGCCCAGCGCGCCTGCTAGCCTACCCGCACTGCTCGCCCGCGTGCACTGTTGAGGAGCCCGAGCACTGCCCGCCTGCCAGCCCGAGCACCGCCTGCCTGCTGCCCGAGCCCTGCCTGCCTGCTGCCCGAGCCCACCCGGGACAGCTCTCCTATCTGCCCGACGGCCACCCATGGCCTCCCATGGCCATCAACAGCCACCCCCACTCCAAAACAACTCCATAACAAGCATCTAAGCAAGAAAAGGAAGGAAAGAGAGCTTACCCTAGGAGAGGAAAGGAAGGGAAGGGAACCGGGAGCTCTTCGGGCACCGAAATACCTCCCCAAGGACCACCACCACCTAGATCTCCTCCTAGCCAAAGAAAGGCTGAAATCAGGGGAGAAAAGAGAGGGTGAGAAGGGGCTAAACACCTCGGAACTCGAATCCGAGACCACCGGTGGATAGATCGGGAGCTCCCCTTACCTTTCTCTTCTTTGGGTTTTGAGTTCCAAGCACTCCAACTAGCTCTAATGGAGGAAAAAGAGAGAGGGGAGAGAGAAAATCATTTTGGGGAAGAAGATGAATAGTGGGGAGATATTTTCATCTCACTTATATATAATCCACTCACTTAGATTAGCCTAACTAGGTTTAATTAGGGCTAAGAAAGGATTAGTGAGGGTTTAAGTGAGTTTTGACTTGGGTCAACTCAACCACAAATAAAAACAAAAGGGGTTGACCAAGTCCATGGGCCCACTTTGACCAAGTCCACTCTCCCAATGACTTCTCGCTCGGTCAAAACCCGGATACGCCCCGGAACTGTGAAATTCTAAAACGTTACCGGAATTCGACAAATTTTTCGTGAGCGGCTTGGAATGGCACCAGGACACATAATATGCAGTTAGATTTTCAATCGGAGCCCTCAATCTCAAGGCGATAGCTAACAGCCTGAAATTTTAGCGGTTCCGACCGAAAAATGAAAAAAACCAAAAAACTGCCAGAATGTCCCAACGGTTACCAGAAGGTTAAAAGTGACACATATGTAACAACAGAGGTGACTCCCTGCGTCCGAGAGACGCATCTCTATGGGAGTTCAAGTGTATTTTGATATCACGCCCCAGGGCGGCTGTCCCCGAGACGTGGCAATATATAGAATATTAGCTATTAATACCTGAGGTCAACAAAGACTCCAACACTGCCCCTGAAAAAGAAACATTATAGTTCAACTAAAATGCGGAAGCATAAAAATATCAATAAGCCTGTAAACGAAAAACATTATTACAGACTCGAATACACAATCACTGTCCTGTGAGAGCCAAGTCTAGTCCAAATAAAGTACAACCAGTGCAACACGCACGATTTCAAATACATAAATGACACTAGGATTGCAGACAACCTTGCACTCGCCAACTGCCGGATGGGACACTCCACACACTCGAACCTCGCCACAGGGAAGCTCCAGCTCCACGCTCAACACTGCTTGAAAAAGAAACAATATGCGAGGGGTGAGCTATGAGCTCAGTGAGTGGCTGGAAACCAAACACCATCACAACAATTCAATACTAAGGCAATTTCCTTTTGAGGAAAAACATGGGTAGAAACCCAAAGAATGACAAGGTCACGCGATGGTGCGACCAAACCTCGCCCTCGCCCTCACTCCCCGGAGGGAGGCTTTTGGGACACTCGGGGAGGAACAACTGTTAACCATAACACATGGTGTTACTGTTTAAAAAAATACAACGAGTCCATCCGCTACGAGGTAGAGATATACTTCAATACCTCAAGCGTTAAGAGCAGCATACCCAGAGTATACTCATTGGGTATAAGAGTCATGTGACGACGTGACTTCAACTTACCGTCACCCTCACCCCTAAGGGTGACATGTGATTGTTGGGAGAATCCTTTTTCTCTACACCCTTCGTCATCCGGTAGCCCTCTCCCTTGTAGCCCCTACCTGGTATACTCCCATGATCAGTACATCTGCCGAACGCATCGGTAGTACCTACAGGTTGGAGCCCTCCGTCAGGGCAACTTCAAAGCGGATCAGAATGATTCCACGCTCGCAATATCGTCCATTATCCCTCTCCTACGTAGCCTCTACCTATCGGTCTTCCACGATCGGTACATAAGCTAGATGGGTACCACAGTATGAATCAGGAGCACTTATAAGTGGTGGCACTACACATGACAGCTTCTACACTGGGGTTTCGGCGCACGACGATATTGGGAGGAAGACTTCGCATTCGCAATGCAAATCCTATGGAAAATCAACTATCCTCGGTAATCCCATACCAATGCTATCGAAATACGCTTGAACTCCCATAGAGATGTGTCACTCAGACATAGAGAGTCACCTCTACTCTTGCACAGAGATAAGCCCTAAGGCATAACCCAACATGCGGTTCATACACTAGCCTAACATGGGTAGTCCTAGCTTAATGCCATAACCACCGGCTTAGCAAAACCGATATGACAATGAATTCTCCTGGGTTCCATCGAGTGCATCACTCGGATGAAGGGGGGGGCGATTACATCGCTAGCGCTCTGACTAACAAGATACAACCCGTCAACAGGTCATACCCAAGCCTATTTCAGATAGGCCTAATCAGTTTAACTTGTGCATATATATTACAGGAGAATTATATCATAGTTATGTACATGAACTACACGCCTGATAATATAATAATTAATTATAGGGATACTCCCTAACATGGATAAAAACATAAACAATAAATATGCAACATATATATCAGGTATGGCCTACATAATATGCATACAAAGCCATTAATCATACAAGCATACAAGTCTACCCTAACATGCGTTGGATATCACCCACTTAAAAGGGAAGGGTCAAGCGCGATCTCGCGCACTAACAGGTGCATGCCGATATTCCCAAGCGAACCTGAGTCAAGTAGGAACCACATCTACTTACTCAGTTCACACGGAGAGAGAGGGCAAGATAGTGCTCATCATCTCTAGAAGCTGGTCATAGCTTTGCCGCAACAATATGGGTGCAACAACTATACCACGACCTCAAGTCTTATGACTAGGGAATATTAAGTATGCACCCAGTTATTAACCCAGAATTAATTATGCTAGAATATAGGGATAGAGTTTCAAACAAGGACTACCTAAGTAATGCCATATTCTATGCATTCATGTAACCACACAGAACACATGCCCATACAAGAAGGGCGCATGCAAAACACGATTATTCAAACATGAATACAATACATAGGCAAGTATATGGTAGAAAAGGGCGTTCTACGCAATATACGAGCTATACAAGCCTAGCATGCATGATATCTAGCATATTTAGGGTGCAAAGATGCCCCATGGATGCGCGATGCACAACTACTTGCATCGAGCGCATCCCAAAGGGTTGGATTGAACCACTGACAACAATTCGGATCGTCACGCGTCGAGAGGCAGCACGCGAGCAGGGCAAGTGGGGCATCACGCACATGGAACGGCACGCATGCGGGACAGGCGGGACAGCACGTACGCATGGGGAAGCACACACACACGGGGCAACACCCGGGATGCACAGGTAGGGCATGGCGCACAGGGCACGCTGGGCACAAGCACAGGGCACGCTGGTAACAGGTGCTGGGCATGCTGGGCTCTGGGCAGCACACACAGGGCAGCACGCACGCTGGCACGTTGACACCCCTACACCCAAGCAACCATGCACACACACACCATCAAACATAAACACAAACACATGGCATGCACACACACACCATCAAACATAAACACAAACATAGGCAGGGCATGGCACACAGGGCATGCTGGGCACAAGCGCAGGGCACACTGCAGGGCACGCTGGTAATAGGTGCTAGGCTTGCTGGGCTCTGGGCAGCACACACAGGGCAGCACGCACGCTGGCACGTTGACACCCCTACACCCAAGCAACCATGCACACACACACCATCAAACATAAACACAAACACATGGCATGCACCACTTCACAACAAACCCAATGTGTTGAAAACCAGAAAAAAAAGAAGGGGGGAAAGCTTTGCCAAGAGAGGGGGGAGGGAAGGGGGAGATGTGGGAGCTCACAAGCGTCCCCACGACCACCTTGACCACCTCCACCACTACCACCACCTCAATCTTAGCTTGCCTTCTTCTTGCTGAACCAGAGGGGAGGGGGCCCAGGGGAACCCATGAGAGGTTAGGGGAGGAGGAGAGGGAAGAGGCAACAACAACAATACATGGACACCTTGATCTCCTTCTTCTTGCGCCTCTTCATCTTCTTCTATCTCCCACTTCTTCTCCACCAAAACACACCCAAAAGGGGGGCTGAAACCAGGGGAAGGAGAGGGAGAGAGTTCAGCTCGGATGGAGAGAGAGAGGGAGAGAAAAAGTGATTTTTGTCACCCCCAAATAGTGTTTAGGGGTGACTTTAAGGGGGGCAAAGGGGGTGGTGTCACGCCCCAGGGCGGCCGTCCCCGGGACGCGGCAAGGGTATATATGATATCAGCAGTCTATACAAGAGGTCAATAATATACTCAAACAATATCAACAATGACAACACAGACAACAATGAGGCTGACATGATATATACATAAATAGTGGAAGCTAAAAGACTGAATCTGTAATTCAAAAACATATTACAGACTCGATACATAATCAACTGTCCTGTGAGAGCCAATATATACACGACATCCAAATATAATACAAACGCGTGCTCAAGCACGGAATACAATACATATAAGCAAAGGGGGGATGCTGAATGGCCTCTCACACGAAGAACGTGACGCTGCTCCGCTACTGCTGACGTGCCTCGGGGAGCTCCTCCTACTGATCCGACTCAGATATCACTGGAGAAAAATATATGCGAGGGGTGAGCCACACGCTCAGTGAATAGCACAACCCATGCATCACAATTCATATTAACCTCAAATCATTTATAGCCTCTAAGTGGCAATAACTACTCAATCCAGTGGGTCGCTCATCACCAACCCACTACACCCTCACCCGCACCCTCAAACTGGGGACATGGTCTTTTGGGACTGACTAGGCTCTTGATCACCCTTGGTCCACCAATAGCCTCTCCTCCACACCGTAGCTTCCCTGGTCTACTCCCACATTCAGCACAGTCCGAAACCAAATCAGGAGGTGCCTACTGATGGGAGCCCTCTGTCAGGACGGCCTGTCTAATGCTGAGGAGTCCCTACACGGATCCAACGAAGGGAAGAGAAACAGCCTACCCACACGGATACGATCCACTTGGATCCGCCGACACCGATCTCAACTCTACAAATGTCATGAATTCTTCAGAATTCCTCCAGGGCGCATAACCTAAATGTGGGGAAGCCTATATTATAACCACAAGTTATAATATTCACTAAGCATGCTAATTATCAATAACTCGCATTTGATTTAAATAAATTAAACTAAATGGGACACATGCGTAGGTCGAGGCTTTCCTAGCATGAAAACATAGTATCAGGATGCATGGGCCTTTATACATATCATAAGGGGCAAGTATCCCTAACATACAGGGTCTAGGGTGGCATGGATACTACATAATAATCATGCATGCATAGTTATACTTAATACAAGTTAATATGCAACTATGGTGCCCCAGGGGAGGGCAATACACTCCTAAGTGTATAGAACGCCTCCCTACTGGGTTGGGTTGTCCCACTCTCCAATACCTGGGTCGTCGCGTGATCGTCCGTCAAGATCTGCAAGACAGGGCATTCAACATGGTGAGTAAAATACACAATTACATACTAAATACATACAAAATACGCTAGAAATACCCAACACTCGACAAGCATGCATATGGGCCCGTACGCACGCGAGTCCGACTGCCCCGACACACTCCCGCATCGTCGGGCAGCCATGCGCACGGCCACCCGCACGCACACACACGGGTGCGCACGCACGCACGCCCACCCGCGCCCGGGCGCACTGTCGCGCCCCCAGCCCGCGCGCCTCTGCCCGCACGCCCAGACACGCCGCACGCTCGCGCACATGCCCGCGCGTGCCCGCGCGCACCGCGCGTCCAGCCCCGGGTGCACCCGCGCGCACTGCGCCCCAGCGCAGCACCTCGCGCCCACCCGCACGCACTGCGCCCCAGCGCAGTACCCCCGTGCGCACCCTGCGCGCACGCTCGCTTGCCCCGCGCGCACTGCGCCCCCTGCGCAGCACCCGCACGAACGCCCGCGCGCATTGCCCGCGCGTACGTGCGCACACGCCAGCGCCCCCGACTGCGCGCCTGCCCTGCCTGCACGCTGACCCTGCCTGGGCGCACAGGCCCGCGCGCACGCGCTGGGATGATCCCCACGCGCACCCGACCCATCCCAAACCCCCAACAGCCCCCCTCCAACACCCCAAACACCATGCATGCCGCATACCCAAAAACACATCCTATTCAAGCATCTACAAAAGAAAAGGAAGGAAAGAAAGATCACCCAAGGAGAGGAAGGGAAGGGGAGGAAATCGGGTGCTCTTCGCGCACCAATTCGCCACCTCCAAGACCACCACCACCGAGCCTTCTTCTCAGCCAAAGAAGGGCTGAAAACAGGGGAGAAAAGGAGGTAAGAGAGGAGGAAAACCAAGGGGAAATGGAGATCCAAGACCATAGAAAGATAGATCGGGTCCTTACCTATCTTTTCTCCTTCTAGGGTTTTTTATTTTAACCACCTCTACTAGGTCATATGGTGGATTTAAAGAGAAGGGAGAGAGAGATTTGAAGTGGAGAAGATGATGAATAGCACAACTATTCCTAGGCGTGGACTTCTTAAGTCCCCACATACACACCACACACACTCACACACTCACCACTCACTTAACTTGGAAATTAATTAGGTTAAGCTAGGTTTAGATTAGGTTTAGGTGAGATTTGACCCTAGTCAACCCAACCACACTAAAAACCAAAACCATTTGACCAATTCAAGGGTCAACTTTTACCAAGTCAAGTCTGCCAATGACTTTTCGCTCGGTCGAAACCCGGATACGATTCGAACTGTGAAATTCTGAAACGTTACCGGAAATCGATGAAATTTTTGTGAGTGGCTTGAAATGGCACCAGGACACATAATATGCAGTTAGATTTTCAATCGGAGTCCTCAAGCTCAGGATGATAGCTAAAAGTCCAAAATTTTAGCTGTTCCGATCGAAAATGAAAAAAGTTGAAAAACTGCCAGAATGCTCCAATGGTGACCAGAAGGCAAAAAGTGACACATATATAACATTCTTCCCCCCTTAGGAAATTTTGTCCTCAAAATAAATACAAGAACATCTAGGAAGGGAAAAGATGCGGATACGGGTCACGCATGGCGTCCTCGAGCTCCCACGTGGCCTCGGCACTGGAACGGTGCTACCATCACACCTTGACCAACTGGACGGTATTGGTGCGGAGCCTCTTCTCGCGACGGTCCAGGATCTCGATCGGCTGCTCGACGAATGACAAGTCTGGCTCGAAGACGAGCGGCTCGAACGGGATGATGTGAGCAGGATCGTGGACATAACGCCTCAGCTGCGAGACATGGAAGACGTCATGGGCCTGAGCCAACTGTGGGGGCAGAGCTATGCGATAGGCCACCTCCCCAACTCGCTCGAGGATGAGGAACGGCCCAATGAAACGCGGACTCAGCTTGCCCCGCACGCCGAAACGGAAGATGCCCTTCATCGGGGACACCTTCAGGAAGACATGGTCACCAACCTCGAAAACGAGCTCACGGCGACGATGATCGGCGTAGCTCTTCTGACGGCTCTGAGCGACTCGGATACGCTCGCTAATCGTCTTGACCATCTCTGAGGTCTGGTGGATGATCTCTGGTCCCTCCAACTGGCGCTCTCCAACCTCGTCCCAACACAAAGGGGATCTGCAGCTACGGCCATAGAGCGCCTCGTATGGAGCCATCCTGATACTTGAGTGGTAGCTGTTGTTGTAGGCAAACTCCACCAACGGAAGATGCCTCTCCCAACTGCCCCCAAAATCGAGAACGCAAGCTCGCAGCATGTCCTCCAGGGTCTGAATCGTCCTCTCCGACTGGCCGTCTGTCTGCAGATGAAACACTGTACTGAAGTGGAGGTTCGTACCAAGGGCGTGCTGGAGGCTACGCCAGAACCTCGAAGTAAATCGTGCGTCTCGATCAGAAATGATGCTGACGGGAGTGCCATGGAGACGAACAATCTCGGAGACAAATAACTGCGCCAGGGTGTCCAGAGAATCGGTGAGTCAGATGGGGAGGAAAAGAGCGGACTTCGTCAGCCGGTCGACGATTACCTAGATGGCATCGTGACCCGATCATCACCTCGGCAAACCCGAAACGAAGTCCATGGTGATCTGCTCCCACTTCCACTGAGGGATCTCAATGGACTGCAGCTTCCCCGCAGGACGCTGATGCTCTGACTTCACCTGCTGGCATACCAAGCAACGGGCAACGAAACGGGCAATATCCGTCTCTTATCCCGCGCCACCAGTAGCCACGACGAAGGCCCCTGTACATCTTCGTGCCACCAGGATGCACTGTGTACCTCGAACGATGGGCCTCGTCCAAGATCTTCTGCTTCAGCTCTGCGTCGTCAGGAATGCATACTCGGCCTCTGAACCGCAGGATCCCGTCCTCGTGAATCTGGTAGTCCGGACGCTCGCCCCGGGCGACGCCTTCAGAGAGGACTAGAAAGTGAGGATCCTACCCCTGAGCCGTGCGGATCTCATCGAGAATAACGGGCTGCACCACTAGCCTGGCCAAAAAGCCACTCGCAGGAGTCTCTCGAACGCTGATCCAGCAAGCGGCCTCCTCCAGAAGCCTCCAACGACGTACAGCCATGTGGGCGGCCATGCCCAAGGGCTGCCTGCTGAGAGCATCCGCCACGACATTCGCCTTACCCAGATGGTAAGCGATGTCACAATCATAGTCCTTCAGGAACTCGACCCAACGTCTCTGACGCATGTTGAGCTCCGGCTGGGACTGCAAATATGTCAAGCTCTTATGATCAGTAAAGAGCTCGAACTCCTCGCCATAGAGGTAGTGCCTCCACATCTTCAGCACAAAGATGATCGCTGCCAACTCTAGGTCGTGGGTGGGGTAATTCTGCTCATGGGGCTTCAACTGACGCGACGCGTAAGCCACAACCTTACCGTGCTGCATCAGGACGCAACCCACACCCACGCGCGATGCATCAGAGTATACTGCGAACCCACCACTCCCAGACGGAAGGGTAAGAACTGGCGCTGAGGTGAGCCTTCGCTTCAACTCCAGGAAGCTCTCCTCGCAAGACGGGGACCACTCGAACCGGACATCCTTCCGAGTGAGGCGGGTAAGAGGTACAGCTATCTTCGAGAAACCCTCGACAAACCTCCTGTAATAACCCGCCAAGCCCAGGAAGCTCCGAATCTCTATGGGGTTCGACGGTCGACGCCAATTCGACACGGCGAGCGTCTTGTCCGGGTCCACAGATATGCCCTCGCCGGAAATCACGTGGCCCAGAAAGGCCATACGCTCCAACCAAAACTCGCACTTAATCCACCATCAATTTGATGCTTCCAAGGTATTCCTTGACTGGGAAAAGAAACCTTGGGAGGGCACCATGAGGTCCCGATATAGGATATCCCGACAACCAAACAAGGAACACGGAGTACCCTAGCCCGGGTCTCAACGCTGACCTCGCAAGGCCCCTTAATCCAGAGAAGGAAGACTAGAAGAAGACATCACCCTTAATGAACACTACTAACTCTACTAGAAACTCATGCTCCGCAATCGCCACGGTACACCCTCGGTACACAGAACGGAGGAGAATACGGTCTCCTACGGGCAATGATATCTCCAGGAAAACATCAAGAGGGGCGGACGCCATGCCCATCCGTCTCGCAAAGGCGGGAGACACGAACGAGTGCGTGGCTCCGGAATCAAATAACACACATATATATAGGGAGCTGGGAAATCAAAACAATACCTCAGACCATGATAACTGAAACAATACCTGAAATCAAAACAATACCTGGGGTATTGGGACTTAATAGGCTGATAATCATCCTTACACAATCCTGTGGGTCGCCACATTGCCGGCCCACCACACCCTCACCCTCACCCCTCAACAGGTGACATAGGCTATTGGGACTGACTAGGCTGTTGGTCACCCTTGGTCCACCGATAGTCTCTCCCCACTCCGTAGGCCGTTTGGCAACCCCCACATTCAGCACAGTCCGTCCCAAATCAGGAGGTGCCTACTGATGGGAGCCCCTGCACGGGACAACCTTTCTAACGCCGGGGCAGTCTCTACCCGGATCCAACGAAGGGAACAAAACAGCCTATCCATGCGCATATGATCCACTCGGATCCGCCGACAACACATCTCAACAACTCTAATGTCTTGAATTCTTCAGAATTCCTCCAGCGCGCATAACCAAGATGCGGGGAACATATAAGATAAATAATGGGGAAAAGAAACCTTGGGAGGGCAAACTAAGGTCCCAATATAGGACATCCCGCCAACCAAACAAGGAACACGGAGTACCCTAGCCTGGGTCTCAATGTTTACCTCGCAAGGCCCCTTAATATTGTCACGCCCCAGGGCGGCCAACCCCGGGACGCGACAAGTGTATATATAATATCAGAATCTACACAGGAGGTCAATAATATATATCATACACAGACAACTAGAATGACACACATGCAACAAAAGGGGCTGACATGATATATACACCAAATGCGGAAGCAAAAGACTGAATCTGTGAATAAACATTCTACAGATTCGATACTCAATCATCTGTCCTGTGAGAGCCAATATACACATATACAACTGAACATATACTAACACGTGCCAAGCACGGAAATCAAATACATACAGTCAAGAAGGGATGCTGATAACCTCTGGCACTCGCGGAACGTGGCGCTGCTCCGCTACTGAAGGAATCCCTCGGAAAGCTCCAACTGCTGCTCCGGCTCTAGCTCAGGCTCAGTGACCACTGGGGAAAAACATGTGCGAGGGGTGAGCCACACGCTCAGTGAATAGCACAACCCATGCATCACAGACAATATTTACCACAATTCCATTATTTATCCATGCTCAAAGACATAACAACATAATCCAGTGATTCGTACTTCGCCGAACCACCACACCCTCACCCTCACCCATCAATGGGTGACATAGGCTATTGGGACTGATAATCATCCATTCACAAATCCAGTAGGTCGCTCATCGCCAACCCACTACACCCTCACCCTCACCCTATCACGGGTGACATAGGATTTTGGGACTGACTAGGCTGTTGGTCACCCTTGGTCCACCGATAGTCTCTCCCTCCACTCCGTAGGCCGCTTGGTCTCCACCCACAAATTCAGCACAGTCCGTCACAAAAATCGGGAGGCGCCTACTGATGTGGGTCCTCCGAAGGACGGCCTTTCTAATGCTGGGGGTAGCCTCTACCGGATCCAACGCAGGGAACAGAACAGCCTAACCATACGCATATGATCCACTCGGATCCGCCGACAACACATCTCTACCACTCAAATGTCATGAACTCTTCAGAGTTCCTCCAGGGCGCATATCCAAGATGCGGGGAAATAAGTACAATCAAAAGCAATGTTGAAATATCATTGGGGGAAAGAAACTCGGGAGGGCGGCGTGAGTTCCCGTTATAGGATACCCCGACAACCAAACAAGGAACACGGAGTACCCTAACCCGGGTCTCACCGCTGTCCTCGCAAGGCCCCTCCCCTATAATATTCACTACCCATGCTAATAATCATACCAAACATACAACATTACTTATAATATTATTGGGACTAGAAACCTTGGGAGAGCAGCATGAGGTCCCGATACAGGACATCCCGACAACCAAACAAGGAACACGGAGTACCCTAACACGGGTCTCACCGCTGTCCTCGCAAGGCTCCTCCCGATAATATTACCTAAGGCATGCGATTTAACATACACTAGCATTTAATTGAATAAATAAACTAGTAGGACGCATACATAGGTCGAGGTTTCCTAACATGAAACAGGAGGCATGGTGCATGGCTCATACACATATCCTAAGGGTGCAAGTCCCTAACATGCACAGTCTAGGGAAGCATGCATTCTACAATTTAATCATGCAAGCATGGATTACATATTATTGCAGGTTAATATACATCCACGGTGCCCCAGGAGAGGTCGGTATACGCCCAAGTGCGTATAACGCCTCTCTACTGGGTTGGATTGTCCCACTCACCAGTATCTGGGTCGTCGCGCGACCGTCCGTCTAGATCTGCAAGACAGACATTCAATATGGTGAGTTAAAATCCATAAATACCACAAAATACACAAGAACAAACATAAACCCACAACTAAACTCTCAACACTCGGGCAAACGTGCATACGACCCGCACGCACGCTAGCCCGAGCACCTCGGCAACCACCCGCACGGCCACCCGACCGCCCGGGCGCACCGCCGCGCCTCGGCCCGCGCACTCCGCGCACCGCCGCGCCTCGGCCCGCGCACTCCGCGCACCGCCGGGCCCCTACCCGCCGCCGAGACACGCCGCCGAGCCTCCTGTGTGCACCGCGCGCCTCCTGCGCCCCAGCGCAGCCGCCCGCGAGCACCCCGCACGCCCCGCGCGCACCCCGCGCGCACCACCTCGCTCCGCGCGCACCCCGCGCGCACCACCAGCTCCGCCCCGCAGCGGTGCCCAGCGCCCCAGCGCCCAGCGCCCAGAACCCTCGGCCAGCACCCGGTACCCGCGACCCAGCGCCCATCGCTCAGCGCCCAGCACCCGAGACCCTCACCCAGCGTCCACGCGCACGCACGCGCAACACGCGCCCAGCGCGCCTGGCAGCACGCGCCCAGCGCGCCTGCCAGCCTGCCCGCGCTGCTGCCCGCATTGCCTGCCTGCGCGCGTCGCCGAGTGGCCCGAGCACCGCTCGCCTGCACGCCCGGGGCACTGCCCGCCTGATACCCGAGCGCCCCTGCCCTGCTCGCCTACGCGCCCAGACTGCTCGCCCGGCCTGCCAGCGCGCACAGCCCAGCTAGCCTACCCGAATGTATCTCCCTGCACCGCCGCCCAGCTCCAGCCGCTCGACCAGCACGCCCAGCGCCTGCAGCACCACCCGAGCGCACGCCGCGCGCACGCACCCGCGCGCCCGACCACCTGGTGCCCCACGCTGCTGCGCCTGCTGCCAGCGCTCCCGGGACAGCCACCTCACCTACCCGAGCAGCCTAGCTCCCCTACCCGAGCACCCACTCACTACCACCAACCACCCACGGCCTCCGACCACCACCCCAGCCCTCCGACGGCCACCCACCGCCGCCGACCTCCATCCAACCTCATTTCCCACCTCCTAACATCCATCTAAACAAGAAAAGAGGGGAAAATAGGGCTTACCAAGGGAGGGAGCGAAATCCGGACGCTCTCCGCGCACCGAAACCTTTCTCAACGGCCCTCTCACGCTCCGATCTACCTTGGCCTTCAAAACGGGCCAAATCAGAGGACAAAGAGGGGAGGTCGGGGAGGTTAGGATCGCCGGAAACGGGATTTGAAGACACCGGTGTGTAGATCGGGACCCGATCTACACTTCCCGTGCTTTGGGTTTTAGGGTTTGAGGGGTCTAAGGGCCTCTAATGGAAGAAAAAGAGAGAGGGAGGAGAGAGGGATTTGCTAGGGATGATGAACAGTAACTCGGGATTTTAGATCCCCCTTATTTATAGTGCGCGACTTAAAAACCCGGATACGCCCCGGAACTGCGAAATTTTTGTAAACGATGCCGGAATTCGATGAAATTTTTGTGAGAGGTCTAAAATGGCACCAGGACACCAAATATGCAGTTAGATTTCCAATCGGAGTCCTCTAGCACAGGACGATAGCTAACAGTAAAAAAATTAGCGGTTCCGATCGAAAACCCTAAAAATTTTTAAAACTGCCAGGACGCTCTAACGGTTACCAGCAGGCTAAAAGTGACACATATATAACAAATATTCCCTAAGGCATGCTACAATATCATAAGTTTGCATTTAATTAAATAAATTAAACTAAGAGGACGCATACATAGGTCGAGGCTTTCCTAGCATGATAACAAGGTGACAGGATGCACGGCTCTTACACATATCCTAAGGGTGCAAGTCCCTAACATACAAGTCTAGGGTGGCATGCAGTGTACACATTAATCATGCTTGCATGGATTGCAATTAACAAGTTAATATCAACTGCGGTACCCCAGGGGAGGACGGCATACGCCCAAGTGCATATAGCGCCTCCCCACTAGGTTGGGTTGTCCCACTCACAGGTAACCGGGTCGTCGGGCGACCGTCCGCCAAGATCTGCAAGACAGGGTAATCAACCCGGTGAGTAAAATACACAAATACACCCAAAATACACTAAAAATACCCAACACTCAGACAAGCGTACATACGGCCTGTACGCACGCGAGCCCAAGCACTCCGACTCACTCCCGAACCCCCGGCAACCATCGCATGGCCACCCGCCCCCGGATGCCCCGCCGCGCCCCAGCCCGCGCACCCAGGTGCCCTGCCGAGCCCCTGCCTGCACGCCAGGACACACGCCGAGCTCCCCGGGTGCACCGCGCGCTCACTGCGCCCCAGCGCAGCAGCCCGAGCGCACACCGCACGCCCCGCGCCCAGCACCTCGCCCCGCGCGCACCACCGCTCGCCCAGCGCCCCATCGCTTCGCCCCGCGCGCACCACCGGCCTCGCCTCACCGCGCGCGCACAGCACGCCTGTGCCTCTGCGCAGCGCTCCGTGCGCATGCTCCTGCACGGCACCCTTGCGCGTAGCGCCCCAACGCCCACGACCAGCGTCCAGCGCCCAGCGTCCAGCACACACGCGCCCAGCACGCCCTCCAGCTCCACCCGAGCGCACGCCCACGCGCACGTCCGCGCGCACGCGCGCGCGTGCCCTGCCAACTGCTCTGCCTGCTGCGCTGCCTGCTGCGCCTGTGCTGCCATCCTGCCCGAGACAGCCAACCACCCAGCCTGAGCCCCTTACCACCACTCACCGGCCACCAGTGGCCTCCGACCGCCCCTAACCACCACCCACAGCTACCAACCGCCACCACACACACAAAAACACCCCCTAACATGCATCTAAACATGGAAAAGAAGGAAAGAAACCTTACCCAAGGAAAGGAAAGGAAAGGAAGGGGACCGGGAGCTCTTCGGGCACCGAAACTCCTCCCCAAAGACCTCCACCACCAAGCTCTTCCTCAGCCCTCGAAATGGCTGAAATCAGGGGAGAAAAGAGGGGGTAAGAGGGGGTCAAACAAGTGGGAACTCGAATCTGAGACCACCCATAGATAGATCGGGATGAGATCTAACCTTTCTATTCTTTGTGTTTTGAGTTTCAAGCACTCTAGGTAGCTCAAACCCAAGAAAAAGAGAGAGGGGGAGAGAGAAAACAAGTGGGGAAGATGATGAATAGGGGGGGGCAACTTTTTAGCGCTCACTTAAATAGTCAACCCACTTAAATTAGGGTTAACTAGGGTTAAGGCTTGATTAATTAGGTTTAAGTTAGTTTTGACTTAGGTCAACTCAACCACACAAAAAACAAAAAGGGTTGACCAAGTCATGGGCCCACTTTGACTGAGTCAACTCTCCCAATGACTTCTCGCTCGGTCAAAACCCAGATACGCCCCGGAACTGTGAAATTCTGAAACGTACCAGAATTCGATGAAATTTTTGTGAGTGGCTTGGAATGGCACCAGGATACATAATATGCAGTTAGATTTTCAATCGGAGTCCTCAAACACAGGACGATAGCTAACAGTCCAAAATTTTACGGTTCCGATCGAAAAACAAAAAAAACTCAAAAACTGTCAAAATGCTCCAATGGTTACCAAAGGCAAAAAGTGACACATATATTGTCACGCCCCAGGGCGGCCGTCCCCGGGTCACGGCAAGTGTATATATGATATCAGTAAAACAGGAGTTCAATCACATACTCATACAACAGCTATAATGACAACACAGACTACAAAGCAGGGCTGACATGATATATACACCAAAAGCGGAAGCTAAAAGACAGAGTCTGTAATCCAAAAACATACTACAGACTCGATACATAATCAAACGTCCTGTGAGAGCCAATATACATAATACATCCAAATAATACACAACTGGGTGCACAAGCACAAAAATATACATACAATAAAAAGGAAGGATGCTGATGGCCTCAGAAACTCGCGGGACGTAGCGCTACTCCGCTACTGGTGCAGTCGCTCAGGGAGCTCCTCCTTCAAGTCCTCCTCAGTAATCACTGAAAAAATATTATGCGAGGGGTGAGCCACGCTCAGTGAACAGCACAACCCATGCATCACAGATATATTAACCACAATTAATCAACAACCAGCCTCAAAGTGGCATAACAACATAAATCCAGTAGTTCGTACTTCGCCGAACCACCACACCCTCACCCTCACCCCTCAATAGGTGACATAGGATATTGGGACTTATAATCATCCATACACATCCATACACCCTCACCCTCACCCCTCAATATGTGACATAGGATATTGGGACTGATAATCATCCAAACACATCCATACACATCCATACACCCTCACCCTCACCCCTCAACAGGTGACATAGGATATTGGGACTGACTAGGCTGTTAATCATCCTTGGTCCACCGATAGCCTCTCCTCCACACCGTAGCTTGCCTGGTCTACTCCCACATTCAGCACAGTCCGAGTCCAAGATCAGGAGGTGCCTACTGATGGGAGCCCTCTATCAGGATAGCCTGTCTAACGCTGAGGAGTTCCTACACGGATCCAACGAAGGGAAGAGAAACAGCCTACCCACACGCATATGATCCACTCGGATCCGCTGACAATACATCTCTACAACTCTAGTGTCTTGAATTCATCAGAATTCCTCCAGGGCGCATAACCAAGATGCGGGGAACATGGATTAATATAGACGGGAAAGGAAACCTTGGGAGGGCACCATGAGGTCCCGATATAGGACATTCCGACAACCAAACAAGGAACACGGAGCACCCTAGCCCGGGTCTCAATGTTGACCTCGCAAGGCCCCTTAATATTCCCTTAGGCATGCAATAATATTACCAGATGCATTTAATTTAACAAGTTAAACTAATAGGAGCATACAAAGGCCGAGGCTTTCCTAGCATGATAACAAAGGGGACAAGATGCATGGCTCTTACACATCCTAAGGGTGCAAGTCCCTAACATAATCAGTCTAGGGTAGCATGCATACTACATATCAATCATGCTGCATGGATTACATATTAAACAGGTTAATATTAATCTATGGTGCCCCAGGGGAGGACGTATACGCCCAAGTGTATATAGCGCCTCCTAACTGGGTTGGATTGTCCCACTCACCGGAAGTCGGGTCGTCGCGCGACCGTCCGTCAAGATCTGCAAGACAGGGTATCAACTGGTGAGTAAAATCCACAAATACCACAAACATACACAAAAATACACCAAAAGTACCCAACACTCGGGCAAACGTACATACGGCCCGTATGCACATTAGCCCGAGCACCCCGACTCACACCCGCAGCCCCGGCAACCACCCGCACGGCCACCAGGAGAGAGAGGAGAGAGGGAATGAGTTGGTAGGGATGATGAATAGTGATTTCGAAATTAGATCACACATATATATAGCGAGCGACTTAAAAACCCAGATACGCCCCGGAACTGTGAAATTTCAGAAACGTTGCCGAAATTCGATGAAATTTTCATGAGTGGCTTAAAATGGCACCAGGACACATAATATGCAGTTAGATTTTCAATCGGAGTCCTCTAGCTCAGGACGATAGCTAACAGTCCAAAATTTTGCGGTTCCGATTGAAAAATGAAAAAAAAACTCAAAAACTGTCAAAATGCTCCAATGGTTACCATAAGGCTGAAAAGTGACACATATATAACATTCTCCCCCTCTTAGAAAATTTTGTCCTCAAAATAAATACAAGAACATCTAAGAAGGGAAAAGATGCGGATACGCGTCACGCATGGCGTCCTCGAGCTCCCAAGTGGCCTCGGCACCGGAACGGTGCTGCCATCGCACCTTGACCAGCTGGACGGTCTTGGTGCGGAGCCTCTTCTCGCGGCGGTCCAGGATCTCAATCGGCTGCTCAACGAAAGACAAGTCCGGCTCGAAGACGAGCGGCTCGAACGGAATGACGTGAGCAGGATCGTGGACATATCGCCTCAGCTGCGAGACATGGAAGATGTCATGAGCCTGAGCCAACTGTGGGGGCAGAGCTATGCGATAGGCCACCTCTCCAACTCGCTCGAGGATGAGGAACGGCCCAATGAAAGGCGGACACAGCTTGCCCCGCACACCGAATCGGAAGATGCCCTTCATCGGGGACACCTTCAAGAACACATGGTCACCAACCTCGAAGGTGAGCTCATGGCGACGACGGTCGGCGTAGCACTTCTGACGACTCTGAGCGACTCGGATACGCTCGCGAATCATCTTCACCATCTCTGAGGTCTGGTGAACGATCTCTGGTCCCTCCAACTGGCGCTCTCCGACCTCGTCCCAACACAGGGGGACCTGCAGCTGCGGCCATAGAGTGCCTCGTAAGGAGCCATCTGGATGCTCGAGTGGTAGCTGTTGTTGTAGGCAAACTCCACCAACGGAAGGTGCCTCTCCCAACTGCCCCCAAAATTGAGAACACAGGCCCGTAGCATGTCCTCAAGAGTCTAGATCGCCCTCTCCGACTGGCCGTCCGTCTGCGGATGAAACGCTGTACTGAAATGGAGGTTCGTACCAAGGGCGTGCTGGAGGCTACGCCAGAACCTCGAAGTAAAACGCGCGTCTCGATCGGAAATGATGCTGACTGGAGTGCCATGGAGACGGACAATCTCGGAGACAAATAATTGCGCCAGGGTGTCCAGAGAATCGGTGAGTCGGATGGGGAGGAAATGAGCAGACTTCGTCAGCCGGTCGACGATCACCCAGATGGCATCGCGACCCGAACGTGACCTCGGCAAACCCGAGACGAAGTCCATGGTGATCTGCTCCCACTTCCACTGAGGGATCTCAATGGACTGCAGCTTCCCCGCAGGGCGCTGATGCTCCGACTTCACCTGCTGGCATACTAGGCATCGGGCAACGAAACGGGCAATATCCGTCTTCATCCCGCGCCACCAGTAGCCACGACGAAGGCCCCTGTACATCTTCGTGCCACCAGGATGCACTGTGTACCTCGAACGATGGGCCTCGTCCAGAATCTTCCGCTTCAGCTCTGCGTCGTCGGGAATGCACACTCGGCCTCTGAATCGCAGGATCCCGTCCGCGCGAATCTGGTAGTCCGGACGCTCGCCCCGGGCGACGCCTTCAGAGAGGACTATAAAATGCGGATCCTGAGCCTGAGCCGTGCGGATATCGTCGAGAAGGACTGGCTGCACCACTAGCCTGGCCAAAAAGCCACCCGCAGGAGTCTCTCGAACACTGATCCAGCAAGCGGCCTCCTCCAGAAGCCTCCAACGACGGACAGCCATATGGGCGGCCATGCCCAAGGGCTGCCTACTGAGCGCATCTGCCACGACATTCGCCTTACCCGGATGGTAAGCGATGTCACAATCGTAGTCCGTCAGGAACTCAACCCAACGTCTCTGACGCATGTTGAGCTCCGGCTGGGACTGCAGATATGTCAAGCTCTTATGATCAGTAAAGAGCTCGAACTCCTCTCCATAGAGGTAATGCCTCCACATCTTCAGCGCAAAGATGATCGCTGCCAACTCCAGGTCGTGGGTGGGGTAATTCTGCTCATGGGGCTTCAACTGACGAGACGCGTAAGCCACAACCTTACCGTGCTGCATCAGGACGCAACCCACACCCAACTGCGATGCATCTGTGTAAACTGTGAACCCACCACTCCCAGACGGAAGGGTAAGAACTGGCGCTGAGGTGAGCCTTCGCTTCAGCTCCTGGAAGCTCTCCTCGCAAGCAGGGGACCACTCGAACCGAACATCCTTCCGAGTGAGGCGGGTAAGAGGAACGGCTATCTTCGAGAAACCCTCGACAAACCTCCTGTAATAACCCGCCAAGCCCAAGAAGCTCCGAATCTCTGTGGGGTTCGACGGTCGACGCCAATTCGACACGGCGAGCGTCTTCTCCGGGTCCACAGATATGCCCTCACCGGAAATCACATGGCCCAGAAAGGCCATACGCTCCAACCAGAACTCGCACTTGCTGAACTTGGCGAACAACTGATGTCTGGCCAAAGTCTCCAAGACAGTGCGAAGATGGTGAGCGTGCTCCTCAAGACTCCTCGAGTACACCAATATGTCATCGATGAATACTACCACAAAGGAGTCGAGGAAGGGCCGAAAACCCGGTTCATCAGATCCATGAAGGCCGCCGGCGCGTTCGTCAACCCGAATGGCAGTACTCTGAACTCGTAGTGCCCATACCGGGTGCGAAAGGCCGTCTTCGGAATGTCTGACTCCCGGATCTTCAGCTGATAGTACCCCGAGCGGAGATCGATCTTGGAAAAGACACGCGCTCCCTGGAGCTGGTCAAACAGATCGTCGATCCGCGGCAACGGGTACTTGTTCTTCACTGTCCGTTTATTCAGCTGCCTGTAATCAATACACAGCCGCAGCGAACCGTCCTTCTTCCGGACGAACAGGACAGGGGCTCCCCACGGAGAAACACTCGGACGTGCGAAGCCCTTCTCCAGCAACTCCTCCAACTGCTCCTTGAGCACCCTCAGCTCTGCAGGGGCCATCCGGTACGGAGCTCTCGAAATCGGCTCGGTCCCCGGAATCAGATTGATCTCAAACTCGATCGCGCGATCCGGCGGTAATCCCGGAAGATCATCGGGAAAAACCTGGGGATACTCTGCCACGACCGGAGTCTGACTGATATCTGCCTGCAGCGGTGCATCCTCCTGAGCAATATACGCTAGAAAGCCCTCGCATCCTCCCTGAAGGAGTCTCCACGCCTGCATGGACGACACGAACCCCAAAGGGGCCACGTCGCGATCGCCCACGAACTGGAAGGACCTCCGACCCGGAAGGTGGAAAGACACCGACTTGGCAAAACAGTCGATGCTGGCATGACTAGCTGCAAGCCAATCCATTCCCAGGATGGCATCAAAATCTGACATAGCAAGCTCCACCAACTCCACCGGAAACTCATGCTCCGCGACCTCTACCGTACACCCTCTGTACACAGAACGGAGGAGAATGCGGTCTCCCACGGGCAATGATATCTCCAAGATAGCATCTAAAGGGGCGGACGCCACGCCCGTCCGTCTCGCGAAAGCGGGAGACACGAACGAGTGGGTGGCTCCGGAATCAAACAATACATAAGCAGGAAGCTGGGAGATCTGAACAGTACCTCTGACCACGCTGCCTGATGCCTGAGCCTCCTCTGCCGAAAGCGCTGCCACTCGGCCCTGCACGAACTGCGGCTGAGGAGCAGGGGCACGCCTCGCCGGCTGCGCTGGCTGCCTCCTCTGGTCAACCTGGCCACCCCGTGGCTGCTGCTGACGCTGAGGCTGCTGCTGTTGCTGCTGCTGAAACGGCTGCTGCTGCGGAGGCATCACTCTGGGTCGGCCAGCATCAGGGCAATTATACAAGATATGCCCGATGCGCTGACAGTGATAACAGCGCCGCGACTCTGGTCGCCTCGCCTGGACCGGCACTGCTGCGATGGGTGCGGGACCTCGCGCTGGCACCACATCTGCTGGAGGAGGGGCAGCCGCTGACCGATCAAAGCGGGCCCTCTTCTTCCTGCGCTGTCCCTGGTCCTGGCTCCTGGGTGGCCTCTGATCTGCCGAAGGGGTCGGAACCGTCACGAGGATCCCGAGGTCTCGCTCGACTGTCTTCGCTCTAGACACCAAGTCGGAGTACCTCGTGAATGCCTGGGAGGTAACATGCACCCGAATGGCGCTGCTGAGGCCAAGCTCGAATCGACGGCACCTCGTCTCCTCGTCCATCACCAAGGCTGGAGCAAATCTGGATAGCCTCGTGAAGCGCGTGGAGTAGTCAGCGACGGACATAGAGCCCTGCGTCAGCTGCTCAAACTCCCGCATCACGATCTGCCGTGTCGAGAACGGGAAGTACTCCTCCAAGAAATACCTCCGGAACTCCGCCCATGTAAGCTGCTCCACTCCCTCCGGGATGTCCACTGATCTAGTAGCCCACCAGTCGGCGGCGCTACCCTTCAGCATAAAAGTGGCCAGGGAGACTCGCTGGCGGTCGGTGCAAAGCATGGTCGAGAAGATCGCATCCACATCCATCAACCATCGCTCTGGGGCAAGGGGATCCGCCGTCTGACCGTGGAACTCGGGAGGGTGGAGCTTCAGAAAGGCTGCGAGGCCACTCTGCTACACTCGCGCTGCAGCATCTAGCACCACCTCCCTCTCCTGGGATCCTGAACCCTCGCCGCTGGAACAACCACAGGGACTGGGGGTACATCGGGTACCACAGGTGGATCTGCCACCAGAGGAACTTGCGGAACTGCCTCGCGGCCGCCCGCAGCTCCTGAATATCCTGTGCCTGCTCTGCCAACATCCTCGTCTGGGCCTCCACCAAATCTGCTAACCGTGCAAACGCGCGCTCCCAGGCAGGAGGCTCCTCTGCCGATCCTGGCCTCACGGCTGAGGACTCTCCAATAGCATCCTCGCCTCTGGCAGGTCTGGAAACCTCCAAAGGTCGAGAGGGACCTCGTCCGCGCCGTCCTCCACGAGGAGCCATATCAGCAACCTAAGAAAACCAGACACTAGGATCAGAATACTCATATAGAAATCCTAGGACTCATCTCTACGAAAAAGAAGACAATTGGCTCTGACAGGACCAGGCTCTGATACCAACTTTTGTCACGCCCCAGGGCGGCCGTCCCCGGGTCGCGGCAAGTGTATATATATCAGTAAAAGGGTCAATCAATACTCTACAACAACTAAAAGACAACACAGATACAAAGCAAGGCTGACATATATATACACAAAGCGGAAGCTAAAAGACTGAGTCTGTAATCCAAAAACATACTACAGACTCGATACAAATCAAACGTCCTGTGAGAGCCAATATACATAATACATCCAAATAATACACAACTGGGTGCCCAAGCACAGAAATATATACATACAATAACAAGGAAGGATGCTGATGGCCTCAGAAACTCGCGGGACGTAGCGCTACTCCGCTACTGGTGCAGTCGCTCAGGGAGCTCCTCCTTCAAGTCCTCCTCAGTAATCACTGGAAAAATATTATGCGAGGGGTGAGCCACACGCTCAGTGAACAGCACAACCCATGCATCACAGATATATTAACCACAATTAATCAACAACCAGCCTCAAAGTGGCATAACATAAATCCAGTAGTTCGTACATCGCCGAACCACCACACCCTCACCCTCACCCCTCAATAGGTGACATAGGATATTGGGACTTATAATCATCCATACACATCCATACACCCTCACCCTCACCCCTCAATAGGTGACATAGGATATTGGGACTGATAATCATCCAAACACATCCATACACATCCATACACCCTCACCCTCACCCCTCAACAGGTGACATAGGATATTGGGACTGACTAGGCTGTTAATCATCCTTGGTCCACCGATAGCCTCTCCTCCACACCGTAGCTTGCCTGGTCTACTCCCACATTCAGCACAGTCCGAGTCCAAGATCAGGAGGTGCCTACTGATGGGAGCCCTCTGTCAGGATAGCCTGTCTAACGCTGAGGAGTTCCTACACGGATCCAACGAAGGGAAGAGAAACAGCCTACCCACACGCATATGATCCACTCGGATCCGCTGACAATACATCTCTACAACTCTAGTGTCTTGAATTCATCAGAATTCCTCCAGGGCGCATAACCAAGATGCGGGGAACATGCATTAATATAGACGGGAAAAGAAACCTTGGGAGGGCACCATGAGGTCCCGATATAGGACATCCCGACAACCAAACAAGGAACACGGAGCACCCTAGCCCGGGTCTCAATGTTGACCTCACAAGGCCCCTTAATATTCCCTAAGGCATGCAATAATATTACCAGTTGCATTTAATTTAACAAATTAAACTAATAGGAGCATACAAAGGCCGAGGCTTTCCTAGCATGATAACAAGGGACAAGATGCATGGCTCTTACACAACCTAAGGGTGCAAGTCCCTAACATAATCAGTCTAGGGTAGCATGCATACTACATATCAATCATGCTGCATGGATTACATATTAAACAGGTTAATATTAATCTATGGTGCCCCAGGGGAGGACGGTATACGCCCAAGTGCATATAGCGCCTCCCAACTGGGTTGGATTGTCCCACTCACCGGAAGTCGGGTCGTCGCGCGACCGTCCGTCAAGATCTGCAAGACAGGGTATCAACTGGTGAGTAAAATCCACAAATACCACAAACATACACAAAAATACACTAAAAGTACCCAACACTCGGACAAACGTACATACGGCCCAGGGCGGCCGTCCCCGTGACGCGGCAAGTGTATATATAATATCAGAATCTACACAGGAGGTCAATAATATACCATAAACATGCAACTAGAATGACACACAGACAAGGCTGACATGATATATACACCAAATGCGGAAGCGAAAGACTGAATCTGTAAATAAAACATACTACAGACTCGATACACAATCATCTGTCCTGTGAGAGCCAATATACACAATATACAACTGAATATATACAAACGCGTGCTCAAGCACGGAAATAAAGTACATACAGCCAAAAAGGGATGCTGATAGCCTCTAACACTCGCGGGACGTAGCGCTGCTTCGCTACTGAAGGAATCCCTGGAAGGCTCCTCCTGCTGATCCGGCTCAGTGGCAACTAGAGAAAACATATGCGAGGGGTGAGCCACACGCTCAGTGAACAGCACAACCCATGCATCACAGCTATATTAACCACAATTAAACAACAACCAGCCTCAAAGTGGCTTAACATCATAAAATCCAGTGGTTCGTACATCGCCGAATCATACACCCTCACCCTCACCCCTCAATAGGTGACATAGGATATTGGGACATACTAATCTAATAATCATCCTTAGACCACAATTCCACAAATCAGCGGGTCACCTCATGGCTGGCCCACCACACCCTCACCCTCACCCCTCTATGGGTGACATAGGCTATTGGGACTGACTAGGCTGTTGGTCACCCTTGGTCCACCGATAGTCTCTCCTCCACTCCGTAGGCCGCTTGGCCTTCACCCACACTTCAGCACAGTCCGTCACAAATATCGGGAGGCGCCTACTGATGGGAGCTCTCGGAAGGGACGGCCTTTCTAACGCTGGGGTAGTCTCTACACGGATCCAACGAAGGGAAACAGAACAGCCTATCCATACGCATATGATCCATCGGATTCGCCGACCACACAACTCTACAACTCTAATGCCTTGAATTCTTCAGAATTCCAACAGGGCGCATAACCAGGATGCGGGGAAACATGTGTTATAATAATAAAGAGGTTGGAATATTATCGGGGAAAGAATCCTTGGGAGGGCGGCGTGAGGTCCCGATATAGGACATCCCGACAACCAAACAAGGAACACGGAGTACCCTAGCCCGGGTCTCACCGCTGTCCTCGCGAGGCCCCTCCCCTAATATTCACTAAGACAGGCTAATAATCACATGCTCGCATTTTATTTAAATAAATTAAACTAAATGGGAACATGCATCGGTCGGGCTTCCTAGCATGGAAACATGATAACAGGGTGCATGGTTCTTATACGGGTCCTAAGGGTATAAGTCCCTAGCATACAAATCTAGGGTGGCATGCATACTACACATTATCATGCTTGCATAGTTCATATTTTACAGGTTAATATCTACTATGGTGCCCCAGGGGAGGACGGTACACGCCCAAGTGCATGTAACGCCTCCCTACTGGGTTGGATCGTCCCACTCACCAGAATCCGGGTCGTCGCGCGACCGTCCGTCAAATCTGCAAGACAGGTATTTAACTGGTGAGTAAAATCCACAATCATCACAAAAATACACAAAACACTCTAAAAGTACCCAACACTCGGGCAAACGTACATGCGGCACGTACGCACGTTAGCCCGAGCACCCCGACTCACTCCCGCACTCCCGGCAAACACCCGCACGGCCACCCGCCCCCGGATGAGCCGCCGCGCCCTAGCCCGCGCGCCCAGGCGCCCTGCCGAGCCCCTGCCCGCACGCCTGGACACGCCGCCGAGCTCCCTGGGTGTACCGCGCGTCCACTGCGCCCCAGCGCAGCAACCCGCGCGCACACCGCACGCCCCGCACTGGCCCGCGCGCACACCACATGCCCCGCGCGCCCAGCGCCTCGCCCCGCGCGCACCTCCGCTGCCCTCGCCTCGCTCTGCGCGCACCCCGCGCGCACCACCCGCTCGCATCACCCACTCGCACTATCCGCTCGACCAGCCCCCCGCACCGGCGCTGTTATATATGTTTCACTTTTAACCTTCTGGTAACCGTTGGGACATTCTGGTAGTTTTTCAGTTTTTTTCGTTTTTCGATCAGAACCGCTAAAATTTTAGGTTGTTAGCTATCGCCCTGAGATAGAGGGCTCCGATTGAAAATCTAACTGCATATTATGTGTCCTGGTGCCATTCCAAGCCGCTCACGAAAATTTCGTCGAATTCCGGTGACGTTTCAGAATTTCGAAGTTCCGGGGCGTATGTGGGTTTTGACCGAGAGAGAAGTCATTGGGAGAGTTGACTCGGTCAAAGTGGGCCCATGACTTGGTCAACCCTTTTTGTTTTTTTGTGTGGTTGGGTTGACCCAAGTCAAATCCCACTTAAAGCCTCTCTTAGCCCTAATTAAGTTTGGTTAACCCTAATTAAGAGTGGTTTGACTTATTTAAGTGGGTAGCAAAAAGTGCCCTTCACTATTCATCATCTTCCCAAATGCATTTTCTCTCTCCCCCTCTCTCTTTTTCTTAGTTTGAGCCACCTAGAGGGCTTAGAACTTAAAACCCAAGACATAGAAAGGATAGATCCGGTCCCGATCTACACCCCGGTGTTTTCATATTCGAATTCCGGCGAGTCTTGCCCATTCTCCCGCCCTCTCTTCTCCTCAGATCTGAGCCCTTTCGGAGGTGGGAGGAGGTCTTGGTGGTGGAGACCTTTGGGGAAGCGTTTCGGTGCGCGGAGAGCAACCCAACTCCCCTTCCCTTCCTTTCCTTCCTTGGGTAAGGCTTTCTTTCCTTCATTTCTTGTTTAGATGCTTGATAGGATGATGTTTTTGAGTTGGGGTGGCTGTGGGTGGCCATCGGTGGCGGTTGGAGGTGGTTGGAGGCCGTTGGTGGCCGGTGGGTGGTGGTAGAGTGGCTCGGGCGGGCTGGCAGGCTGTCCCGGGTAGGCTGGCAGGCAGGCAGTGCAACAGGCAGTGCAGCAGGCGAAGCAGATGGCAGGGCGCGTGCGCGCGGGCATGCGGTCGGGTGGAGCTGGGCGCTGGGCGCGGGTGCTGGGTGCTGGGCGCTGGGTGCGGGTGCTGGGCGCTGAGCGCTACGCGCGGGTGCGCGGTGCGTGCGGGTGCTGGCGCGAGCGGGGGTGTGCTCGGGAGTGTGCGCGGGTGCGCGCGCGGGCAGGACACCTGGGCACTGCGCCTGGGTGCGGGGCAGGGCGCCTGGGCATGCGCCTGGGCGCGGAGCTGGGGACCAGTGCGTGCGCGTGCTAGGGCGTGCGCGCATTGCGCGCGGGGGCGC
>JAUJYN010000047.1:645316-689684 GCA_030737835.1 Acorus gramineus
TGGGTAAGGGTTTTTCCTTCTTTTTCATGTTTAGATGCATGTTAGGAGGGTGTGGTTGAGTGTGGAGGGCGGCTGGTGGCTGTCGGTGGTGGTTGGGGGCGGTCGGAGGCCATTGGTGGTCTGTGGGTGGTGGTAGAGGTGCTTGGGCAGGGTGGTTGTCTGCCCCGGGTAGGATGGCAGCACAGGCGCAGCAGGCAGGGCAGCAAGCGTGCAGTGGCAAGGCGCGCGCGCGCGTGCGCGCGGACGAGCACGCAGGCTTGCGCTCGGGTGGCGCAGGCACGGGTGTGCTGGGCGCTGGGGCACTGGGCACCATGCGAAAGCGTGCGCGCGGAGCGCTGCGCAGAGGCGCAGGCGGACTGTGTGCGCGCGGCGGGGAGAGTAGTCGGTGCGAGCGTGCGGGGCGCTGCGCTGGGGCGCAGTGCGCGCGGGTGCCCCAGGGGGGGGGGGGGGCTGGTCGAGTGGGTGATGCGCGTGGTGGTGCGCGCGGAGTGCGCGCGGGGCGAGGCGCTGGGCGGGGGGCGTGCGGTGTGCGCGCGGGCGGCTGCGCTGGGGTGCAGCGAGCGCGCGGTGCACCCGGGGAGCTCGGCGGCGTGTCCTGGCTTGCGGGCAGGGGCCCGGCAGGGCTCCTGGGTGCGTGGGCTGGGGCGCGGCGGTGCATCCGGGGGCGGGTGGCCGTGCAGGTGGTTGCCGGGGGTGCGTGAGTGAGTCGGGGGGCTCGGGCTCGGGTGCGTACGGGCCGTATGCACGTTTGCCCGAGTGTTGTGTATTTTTAAAGTATTTTTGGTGTATTTGTGGATTTTACTCACCAAGTTGATACCCTGTCTTGCAGATCTTGACGGACGGTCGCGCGACGACCCGACTACCGGTGAGTGGGACAATCCAACCCAGTTGGGAGGCGCTATATGCACTTGGGCGTATACCGTCCTCCCATGGGGCACCATAGATTAATATTAACCTATTTAATATGTAATCCATGCAAGCATGATTGATATGTAGTATGCATGCTACCCTAGACTGAGTATGTTAGGGACTTGCACCCTTAGGTTGTGTAAGAGCCATGCACCTTGTCACCTTGTTATCATGCTAGGAAAGCCTCGGCCTTTGTATGCTCCTATTAGTTTAATTTGTTAAATTAAATGCAACTGGTAATATTAAGGGGCCTTGCGAGGTCAACATTGAGACCCGGGCTAGGGTGCTCTGTGTTCCTTGTTTGGTTGTCGGGATGTCCTATATCGGGACCTCATGGTGCCCTCCCAAGGTTTCTTTTCCCGTCTATACTAATGCATGTTCCCCGCATCTTGGTTATGCGCCCTGGAGGAATTCTGATGAATTCAAGACACTAGAGTTGTAGAGATGTGTTGTCAGCGGATCCGAGTGGATCATATGCGTGTGGGTAGGCTGTTTCTCTTCCCTTCGTTGGATCCGTGTAGGGACTCCTCAGCGTTAGACAGGCTATCTTGATAGAGGGCTCCCATCAGTAGGCACCTCCTGATCTTGGACTCAGACTGTGCTGAATGTGGGAGTAGACCAGGCAAGCTACGGTGTGGAGGAGAGGCTATCGGTGGACCAAGGGTGATTAACAGCCTAGTCAGTCCCAATATCCTATGTCACCTGTTGAGGGGTGAGGGTGAGGGTGTATGGATGTGTATGGATGATTATAAGTCCCAATATCCTATGTCACCTATTGAGGGGTGAGGGTGTGGTGGTTCGGCGATGTAACGAACCACTGGAATTATGTTGTTATGCCACTTTGAGGCTGGTTGTTGATTAATTGTGGTTAATATAGCTGTGATGCATGTGTTGTGCTGTTCACTGAGCGTGTGGCTCACCCCTCGCATAATTTTTTTCTCCAGTGATTACTGAGGCGGATTTGAAGGAGGAGCTCCCTGAGCGACTGCACCAGTAGCTGAGTAGCGCTACGTCCAGCGAGTTTCAGAGGCCATCAGCATCCTTTTGATTGTATGTATATATATTTCCGTGCTTGGGCACCCAGTTGTGTATTATTTGGATGTATGTGTGTATATTGGCTCTCACAGGACATATGATTATGTATCGAGTCTGTAGTATGTTTTCGGATTACAGACTCAGTCTTTTAGCTTCTGCTATCTGTGTATATATCATGTCAGCCTTGCTTTCATCTGTGTTGTTGTCATTTTAGTTGTTGTTTAGAGTGATTTATTGATTCCCTGTATAGTTGCTGATATCATGTATACACTTGCCGCGACCCGGGGACGGCCGCCTAGGGCGTGACATGCATGGTCCTCCATATGATGTTCCTCAATCATATTCTGTCACCCAACTTCAAATTCATCAATTGTTGTCACGCCCCGGGCGTCCCCGAGACGCGGCAAGTGCATATAAAATATCAGAATCTACACAGGAGGTCAATAATATCATACACAAGCTACTAGAATGACATACAGACAACAAAAGCAGGGCTGACATGATATATACACCAAATGCGGATAACTAAAGACTGAATCTGTAATCAAAACACACTACAGACTCCATACATAATCACATGTCCTGTGAGAGCCAATATACATACAAAGATGTCCAAATACAACACAAACGCGTGCCCAAGCACGGAAAATAATACATACTGGTACAAGGGATGCTGATAGTCTCTGCAACTCGCGGGACGTGGCGCTACTCCGCTACTGATGAAGTCCCTCGGGGAGCTCCTCCTCCAGATCCGACTCAGATGACACTGAAGAAAATATTATGCGAGGGGTGAGCCACACGCTCAGTGAACGGCACAACCCATGCATCACAGACAATATTGACCACAACCAGATATCCTTATAATCCACAATTCATATTACTTAATCCACAAATGATAGCACAAACTCAAAGCCGTGGGTTGCTCAATCGCCAACCCACTACACCCTCACCCTCACCCTTCTATGGGCGACAAAGGATATTGGGACTGGCTACACATAACCAGCGGGTCGCTTCCGCCAACCCGCCACACCCTCACCCTCACCCTTCAATGGGTGACATAGGATATTGGGACTAACTGCACCAAAAACCAACGGGTCGCTTCCGCCAACCCGCTACACCCTCACCCTCACCCTTCAATGGGTGACATAGGATTTTGGGACTTACAAGCATCCAATCACCACTCCAGTGGGTCGTTCATCGCCAACCCACTACACCCTCACCCTCACCCTTCAATGGGTGACATAGGATTTTGGGACTGACTAGGCTGTTGGTCACCCTTGGTCCACCGATAGTCTCTCCTCCACTCCGTAGGCCGCCTGGTCTACTCCCACATTCAGCACAGTCTGTCCTAAATCAGGAGGTGCCTACTGATGGGAGCCCTCTGTCAGGAAGGCCTGTCTAACGCTGGGGTAGTCTCTACCGGATCCAACGAAGGGAACAGAACAGCCTACCCATCGCATATGATCCACTTGGATCCGCAGACGGCACATTATAACAACACTAATGTTCTGAATTCCTCAGAACCCACCAGGGCGCATAACTACGATGCGGGGAACATGCATAAGGTTATAACAGGGTGGAATATCGTTGGGGAAAGAAACTCGGGAGGGCAGCGTGAGTTCCCGATATAGGACACCCCGACAACCAAACAAGGAACACGGTGTACCCTAACCCGGGTCTCACCGCTGTCCTCGCAAGGCCCCTCCCCTATAATATTCACTATAACATGCATTTTAACATTTACTAGCATTTAATTTAATAAATAAACTAGTAGGGCACATGCATCGGCCGGGCTTCCTAACATGGAACCAGGGGACATGCTGCATGGCTCATACACAAATCCTAAGGGTGCAAGTCCCTAACATGCAAAGTCTAGGGTAACATGCATTCTACAGTTTAATCATGCTCGCATGATATACACATTACAATATGTCAATATTTATCCATGGTGCCCCAGGAGAGGTCGGTATACGCCCAAGTGCGTATAACACCTCTCTACTGGGTTGGATTGTCCCACTCACCAGAGATCGGGGTCGTCGCGCGACCGTCCGTCTAGATCTGCAAGACAGACATTCAATATGGTGAGAAACCACACAATTTATACATAGAAATGCGTAGAAATACCCAAAACTCGGATAAGCATGCATACGGGCTCGCACGCATGCGAGCGCGCGTGTACGCACGCGAGTCCGAGTGCCCCGACACCTACCCGAACCCTCGGGCAGCCATTCGCATGGCCCCCTGCATGCGCACGCACGAATGCGCACGCACGCACACACCCCGGCACCATCGGCGCACTGCCGCGCGCTTGCCCGCGAGCCCAGACGCGCACCCGCACGCATGCGCACGCTCGCGCGCGCCCACGTGCACCGCGCGTCCAGCCCGCGCCCCTCGCGCAGCACCCCGCGCACTGCCCCAGCACGCCCCAGCATGCCCCAGCACGCCCCAGCGCGCGCACGCACGCGCATGCACGCGCGTGCGCGCACTGGTTCCCTGCCCAGCGCCCAGGCGCACTGGCCGCGCGCGCGCACGCCCGCGCACCCCCGCGCGCACCCGCGCGCACTCCCGCGCACACCCCCGCTCACGCCAGAACCCGCGCGCACCCGCGCGCCCGCTCCGCGCGAACCCGCGCACCCGCGCGCACGCACCCGCGCGCGACTGCGCCCGCCAGCGCCCAGACACCCAGCACCCTCGGCCAGCACCCGGTACCCGCGACCCGCGCCCAGCGCTCAGCGCCCAGCACCCGGGACCCTCACCCAGCGTCCACGCGCACGCCCGCGCAACACGCGCCCAGCGCGCCTGGCAGCACGCGCTCAGCGCGCCTGCCAGCCTGCCCGCGCTGCTGCCCGCGTTGCCTGCCTACGCGCGTCGCCGAGTGGCCCGAGTACCGCTCGCCTGCACGCCCGGGGCACTGCCCGCCTGATGCCCGAGCGCCCCTGCACCCCCCGAGGGCACGCGCGCCCGCGCGCACGCGCTCGCGCGCCCAGCAAACTGGTGCCCTGCTCCCAGCCTACCCAGCTAGCCCTGCCAGCCTAGCACCCGACTAGCCCTGCACGCCCAGCACCAGGCACGCCCAGCGCCAGCCCGAGCGCACGCCCGCGCGCACGCACGCGCGCGCCCTCCAGCGGCCCTGCCTGCTGCGCCTGCCCTGCCATCCTGCCCGAGCCCGAGCTCCTCTACCACCCACCTCCGACCACCACCACAGCCTCCGACTGCCTCCCACAGCCCTCCGACGGCCACCCACCGCCGCCAACCGCCTCCCAACCACAAAACCACCCCCCTAGCATACATCTATGCAAGAAAAGGAGGGAAAGGGGGCTTACCAAGGGAGGAGGGGAAATCCGGTGGATCTCCGCGCGCCGAAACCCTTCCCAAAAGCCTTCTCACGCCCCGATCTAGCTTGTCCCTCGGAATGGGCCAAATCAGAGGACGAAAAGGGGAGGTCAGGGAGGCTAGGATCGTCGGAATTCGGATTTGAAGACACCGGAGCGTAGATCGGGATCCGATCTACACTTCCCGTGCTTTAGGTTTTTGGTTTTGAGGGGTGTAGGGGGCTCAAACGGATGAAAAACGGAGGAGAGGAGAGAGAGAGAGCAAGTCGTAGGGATGATGAATAGTAAAAAGATATTTTTGATTCCTTTTATAAAGCGCGCGACTTAAAAACCCGAATACGCCCCGGAACTGCGAAATTTTTGCAAACGATGCCAGAATTCGATGAAATTTTCATGAGTGGCTTAAAATGGTACCAGGACACATAATATGCAGTTAGATTTTCAATCGGAGTCCTCTAGCTCAGACGATAGCTAACAGTCTGAAATTATGCGGTTTCGATCGAAAAACCCTAAAAATTTTAAAACTGCCAGAAATGCTCCAACGGTTACCAGCAGGCTAAAAAGTGACACATATATAACAATTGTCACTACTACAATTTTTCACATTGATAATACTGGCACTCACCGATGACGATCCTCGTACAAGGAGTTCAACCATGCATGGTCCTTCATATGATGTTCCTCAATCATATTCTGTCACCCAACTTCAAATTCATCAATTGTCACTACTACAATTTTTCACATTGATCATGGTTAGTTTGATCTCTGGTTTTATAAAAAAAAAAGTTATTTTTAATGAACAGCTCATTCTGTCATGTGAATTGAATTATAAGAGCATGTAAAATCAACATCTGAAATTGGATAATGGTTCAGTGAATTGCTATTTATATAATTTAAAGATCATCTATTATTTTTAAAGTGTTATCTTAAATAATATAAAGATCACATAGTATTTATAAAATGTGATCTTAAATAATATAAAAGTCACGGTTCTAAAATACAACTATGATAATTTCTCAGTTATGATCAGGCTTTAAAATCGTGGTTAAAAAATATGATATAAACGATCACACCCTCAAATATCACAGTTTAAAAATGTGATTAAAAGTCTTTAATCACGATTTTACACCATATTCAATATAAAAAATTATAGTAGTGTGTAAAACAATCATAGACAAAATTGCAAAAAGAATCCTTCAAGTCTTTGTACCTTACAACCTAACTATAAGTAATGCACATACCATTAGTAACGGAATATGCATCTTCATTAGTTCAGCCTTTGAGAATAAATGAACTACTTAAAAATATGAACATACTGAGGTATATGCTCAATTAAACATTGCACGTGACATATAAACTAGTTAAATACTTATTCATGTTTATTACAAATAGCCAAGTTCAGAACGTAAAACATCACCTTACGAAGCTTTTCTAAAACTTTTTTTTAGGATGTACAAGAGACAAAGATGATGCTTAGACATGGACCACTTCTACATTCTAGAAGCACGGATCCCAATACAAAAATTAGTATATGCGCTATTTGAAAGAGCATGTACTTCAAATAACGAGGGATGTACTTTGTACTACCAATATGCCTGTATGCATGCCTAAATTCACTTGTCACAAAAACAGCAACTCATGTACAAAAAACCCATCACAACCTCAATCGATCTGAATTATCGTTACCACCACCATCAGCTACAGCCATGATGAGGTCCTTTGGAGACCCCTGATTGAATTTTTAAGTTGTTATTAATTACCGCAAGTGCACAGATCATTACAGAAGTATAGATCTAGCAAATACGGGTCGATCCCACAGAGAATTGTTCAAATTAAATTATTAATTGATTTACCTAATCGAATTAGACAGGAAGATTGATGAAGGTTTAGTTTTTTTTTTTTTTTTTTTTAAAAACAAATATTAATATAAAAAGATAACTAGGGTTTTAGAATCCACCATGCAATACCAATTTAGGGGTTATATTCAAATGTGAAACTCCACCATATAACTCAATCAATATTGACGTTAGTCAAATACCAATCGGAAATTAAATATTTAAAATCATATTAATTATTTCATAAAATGATCTATCTCCCTTCCCTTTATAAAATCTACCAACTCAATATTCAACTTGTTAAGAAGAGCATAAAATATCAGAGAACCTAATCAAAGCATATTTTATCAAATCAAATACAAGAGATTTTTGAAGAAGGTAATAAGAAATTCACATAAAAGGTTTCAAAAGAGAATTGAAGGAGAGATTGATATTCAATAAAGCAAACAATATGGAGAATTCAGATCTAAATATAAAATCCTAAACTAGCATTGCATGGTTTCATCTTCAACCCTAGTTGAAGATTTAGCTACTAGAAAACATGATCAAGCTAAATAAAAAATAAAAGACATCATATTATTGAAAAATTCTTGAAAATAAAAATACTAAAGTAATATTAAAATTCAGATCTAAATATATACAAACATCCAAAGATATGAGATGAAAAGAAAAACAAAAACAAAGCAAAACTCTTGAATCTTTCTTCTCCTTTGATTGTCCCTTTGCCTCCTCCTTTTATTTTCTTTTCTTGGCTTCATATGTGTTCCTTTTATAGCCTCAAGCCTTGAATCTTGACCATTGATTTGCAATGAATTGGATGGTTAAGATTGGCCATCAACCTTCCTCATATGAATATTTGACAATTTTAGCAGGTAAAATCTTTCATTCCCGTCATTAATTTTCTGCAGAATCTTCGGATGAATTTTTTACCCTAATAAGGTGGAATTGCAAAATATTCATGAAACATTGATTTGTAGATCTTGAAAATATCTTTTCAACGCCATATTTTGGGCCAAAATACAATATTTGAGGCAAAAGTTATGGTCAAAATAGTGGGACAGTTTTAACATTGATTTGAAGAATATTTGATTGGATTTTGATTTTTGATTCTCTCTTCACCAAATCTTTATCTAGCATAATTTTGGATCTTCAAGAATCCTCTTGATTCTCCTTCATATCTTTAAATGCTTTATAGAATATTTTGCATTGATAATCATCATTTATCTCAATTACCTGTAATAACAAATAAATTCTGAATATTAGTCATTATTACACATAAAATTAGGAAATAGAAAACTAAATTAAGGGGATTAAATGTGCAAATAATACGCTTATCAACCCCAGACGGGGAGCTTCAACAGAGACTGCGTCACCCTCTCCTCCTCCATCACCAATGCCTCTGTCACGTCACACAGATTCTTCATCTCCCCAATCAACGCCGCCTACATGTCCACCTACAACAAACAAATGCATCATTAGCGTCGACAATTCCATTCACACATTTTATCAAACACATTGTGATCACCACCGGCAACAGGAGCTCATCAATGGATGGTCTGGCGATGCTCAACATTGTCTGATCGGATGGTGGTGGCGGAAATGGAGGCGGTGGGGATAGCTAGGTGGAGGGGATCTTGGATTTCATGTTGGCGAGTGTCGAAGAGAGGGACTCCCACATGTCGAGCTCCTGGCGGTACCTCTCTATCACACTATTCAATGCCCTTTTTTTTATTTCCTTACGCCGAATCCTCTCCTCTGCCTCCCCGTCTGCGGCGACAGAGGATGGTGGTGGTCATCATCGTCTAGGTGGTTCAGCGGTGGAGTTTGTACACGAAGTCGTCAGTGATGTGGACCTCCCACTTGGTCTCCCTTGACCACATTTTTTTTGTGGATTTTTTTTTTTGAAGTTTTGAATTTGGGTGATTTAAGGGGGGTTCAGGATTGGTATTGTCACATGAACTTGGGTGAAAACTTTGTGGGGGGGAACTTTTCACAGGATTTTTGAGAAGTTGACTTGGAATATAAAAAAAAAAAAAAACAAATTCCACGTGGATGGGTTGAAGTGGGGTCTGGGGTATGGACTGAGTTTATAACTCAGTGTTGCAGCACTTGAGTAAATATGGGTGAATCTATTTATTGGGCTTTCAAATTTGGCCTTTTTTATTTTCGCTCGTCACTTGATCCAATGTATTCTTGAATCTGATTTTAAAAAACATTGTTTTTCTTGATTTCCTTGAATATTTTCAACTTTTCTGGAGTGGTTTTCTTGGAAATGTTAAAAGAGATCATCAATCTTGGCATTGTTGTTTGCATGGGTCATATGAACGAGTGAAACAGGAGCAACTTCCACCCAACTTCACAAATCCATGGCTTCACCATCTCAATCACCATTGCTCATCTGGGTTTCTGTTTTTATGAGATTTGGAGTCCCAAAACCTGCCCAACAACAAATTCTGTATTCAAAAGCACATATTGGCTTCTTGGAACCGCCTTCACAATCAGTATTTTTTTTATATTAGAGGAACCCCCTGGCTGAACTTACTGTCAAACTGGGGATGCTACCTCTGCCTGTTTGTCCCGATCGCATGGAAAATTCTTTCGAATAATCGCAATACACAGGTAGGTAAGCTAGTGCCAAAACTCGAATCCAAGACCTACCCTTAACACAGATAAACCATGAATCGTTGTGCTGTGCCTTCACAATCAGTTGCAGACACATCAATTGTTAGAGAGTAGAAGAAAAAATGGCCTTCAGTCCTCATATTTTGGTGGTCTCTTTCTTTCACTCTCACCACCCTCACCATCACTACCCACTTCATTTCAAACCCAATTCACATTGGATTCTTCTTAGACTACTTGCCTCTGCCAACCTTTGCTGATTTCATCACCTCCCCACTCGTTCTATACCTCTTCATCAATGGCTTCGCCATGAATTGTGGCCCCCAAAAGCCTCCATGCTTGCTCGGAAAGCCATTGTTGGTCGGAGAGAGAAGCCAGAGAATGAGGGTATGGATAAAAATGTGATGATCGATGGGGGAGACTATAACTGGCTGGTAGAGAATGAGGGAGATTGTCACGTCAGTGTTTGGAGTGAGGGCAAGCCGCCCAAAAATGGTAGAGAAGCAGAAGGTCTAGCTAGTGTTTTGAAAAGAAAAAAAGTCTGGTTGGGTGAAACTTGAAAGAATCAGGTGAGGAAATGGATGAAAGTGACAGAGTTAAAATCGTAATTTAATTATGTGTAGTTAACTTAACTACAGTATATTTAAGGGTGCAAATCAATTTAAGCAATACAATCAGGATGATTATATGGATTTAAAAAAAAAAAAAAGGGATTTCAGGGGATTATACACATTTTCACTTAAATTTAACGTGTTAACATTTTTTTCAAGAGGTTGGTTAAATTTATTTAAGAAATTGATTTTTATTGAAAATTTTATAAAATTTGTTAAAAAAGTGGTACACCCATTTTGAGAAATCTAAGCGATAAAAAATTTCAACCACTACATGGCTTTACAAGATTTTTTTTATGGGTAAAAAGGAATGTGTATTACTATTAGTAGATAGTTACATGCAAAGAATTACAAAATTCACAAAAAAGAGGACGAAACATCTTTTGATAGGCTAGAATATGATGGATAAAACCAGAGGGAAATTCCAACAAAGTGACACTGCATCCCATTAGCACTTTATTTAGAATGGGCTAGGCTATCCTGCTTATCCACTCACAAAGGTCTAAACTTTGGTTCGCTCAATGAAGTTACCATATTCGGGTAGCTCTGAAGGTCTCCCTTTAATCATTCCCGGACTGACTAAAGCTCCTCTACCGTTTTCATTTGATTGATCTAGTGTACCTCTCTCCAGCAGCATCCTTGGTTAGAATAAGTTGGAGAGATGCATCAAATTGATCCAAGAGGAGGGATGTGCACTTCGGAGATGTTCGCATCGCTGCTAAGTAATCGGCAGCTTGATTCCCTTCTCGAAAGACATATTAGATCCTTCATTGATGGAGGGAAGTAAGGATATGCTGAAATTCTTTTTATGCCCTTAGAACCTGCCATGGCAAGCAATATTTGCCCTTTATCCATGCAATTGCAGTAGATAAGTCACTCTCAATGTGAATGTGAGTGATGCGTCTACGTTGACGCAATTGAAGATGTTGGTGGTTTTGATTGTCGTTAAAATCTTGTCTTTGTCTACAAAAATATAAAACCCTTACCTAGATAGAAAGTGGTAGCAAGGGGTCGAATCCACAGGGAGGCTATTGAAGCAAACGAATAAAAGTAAAAAGATTATCAATTTTTGACAAAAAAGTTTAAAAACAAATTATCAATGATTGATTTAAGAAAACTAATTTAAAAGCTAAAGTTGAAACCAATGTATAAAAAAGACCACCAAGGATTGGAAATCCACCCCACGTGTATCGTGATAATTCTTTCTTTTGCATCTAATGAAAACAGAATATTTCAAAAATAGTTCACTTCTACTCGATTTAAAAATAGGGTTTATAAAGCATCAACCGTATCCCATCTAAGTAGAATGACGGAAGATCTAAAAATACCCATAATCAAAAGAAATCTGAGTTGAAGAAACTATATAAACATGAAGAACAAATTAGATAATATCAATGCACAAAGAAAAGAATCAATCGTTCAAACGCATGGGGTGGAATCCTCTCCTTGATGGAAAGATTTTCTAGCCTATCATGGTTGATGAAATTATAGAATAAACATAAAAATATTCCATGAAAACAAAATAACAATGCACTTTTATTGAAAACACAAGAGAATCTGTTTCTAATAAAAACAAAAACAAAAACTCAAAACAGAAAAGAAAGAACAAAAACTGAAAATAAATTCCTTCTTGGCTGAATGAAGAGATCTTCCTCTCTCTCTGGAGTGCCCTTTTTATAGGGGTTTTGAGGGTTGACTTAGTTGTAAATGCTGATTTGCTTGAGTTGTTAATGCTGATTTGTAAAATATGTTGGAGATATAATTGCAAAATCTGTTAGAGATCTTGTTGATTTGTTGGAGATGTCAAAGCTGATTTGATTGAAGATTTTATTGATTTGGTGGATCATTTTTAGAAGTTTTGATGAAGCTTTGAATGCTAATTCCTTCTCCAATTTATAACCTGCCAAATTTATGTTATGCCTGTGTCATTTGGAGCCATTTCGGTTAAGCCTTGGTCACTTCTGGGTCATTCAGGGGCTTTTTAATTTTTCGATCGGAGCCGCTAAAAATTTGGCTTTTAGCCACCCGCGGGAGTTAGAGTACTTTGATTGAAAATCTAACTGCATATTATGGGTCCTAGTACTGTTTTCTACTACCCATAAAAATTTCATCGAATTCTGGTAACGTTTTGATAAATATGCAGTTCCGGACCGTATCCGGGTTTGGCCGTTACTGGATTGGGAGGTGAGATTTGATTGTGCACGTCTAAGTGGTTGCTTGACCTAGTCAATGAGAGCATTTCTTTGGTTGTGTGTGGATGGGTTGACTTGTGGACCCCCACCTAATCACTTTTTGGGTATTAAAGGCCCCAAGTGAGTTTTTTTCTCACTCTCACTCTCTCCCTCTCTCATCCGACACCTCTCTCCCCTTATTTTGGTTTCTTTTCCCTCTCATGCTCTCTGGTCCAGCCCCTATTTGAGGGTGTTTTGAGCATGTTTTGAAGGGGGGCAAGTGGAGGAGGAAGTAATGGTGAGTGTTTGTACAAGTAGTTGTTGTTGTTGATTCTCTTCTCTCAAGCTCCCTCTCATGCCCTTTTCCCCCCTGATTTGCAGCCATAGGAGGGCTGAGGAGGGCTGAGGATGTCACGCCCCAGGGCGGCCGTCCCCGAGACGTGGCAATAATAAAATATCAGCTATCAATACCTGAGGTCAATAAAGACTCCAACAACAATACACAAGGTGGCAAGGCGAAGATAATGATAACTGACTGAAAAGCGGAAGTATAATATATAAACAATGTCTGTAAATCAAAAACATTATTACAGACTCGAATACACAATCACTGTCCTGTGAGAGCCAAGTCTAGACCAAAGAAAATACAACCTGTGCCACATGCATGATTTACAATACATACAATGACTCTAGGACTGCTGACAGCCTCGCACTCGCCACCCGCCGGAAGAACGCTCCATGCCCATAAGACCACGCCATAGGGAAGCTCCAACTCCACGCCCAACACTGCCCCTGAAAAGAAACAGTATGCGAGGGGTGAGCTACAAGCTCAGTGAGTGGCTGGAAACCAATCACCATACAACAGTTCAATACATAACAATTCCCTTTCAAGGTAAACATGGGTGGAAACCCATGGATAACAGGGTCACGCGACGGCGCGACCAACCTCACCCTCACTCCTGGTGGGAGTCTCTTGGGTCTCTTGGGGAGAGACCATATCATTGGTCGAGGAGACCCGGGATTACTGGTCTACACAACACTACTGAATCACCAACCTCACCCTCACCCTCACTCCCAAAGGGAGACTCTTGGGTCTCTTGGGGAGAGACCATACCGTTGGTCGAAGAGACCCGGGATTACTGGTCTACGCAACACTACTGGATCATCTACATCGAGATAACTGCCCAACGATGTCTTTGAACATCGATACGAGACCGGACCCAACAACTATGGGAACGGACGAACAACGAATGGGTCACGAGGTGACGTGTCTTCACCTCATCCTCACCCTCACTCCCGAAGGGAGACTCTTGGGACTTTTGGAAGAGACTTAGACTGCTCTACACCCTTGGTCAACCGGTAGCCCTTTCCCCACGTAGCCTCTACCTGGTATACTCCCACGATAAGCACGCTTCCGAACGCATCGGTAGTACCTACGGATGGGAGCCCTTTGTCAGGACAGCTTTTCCAACGCCGGGGAGTTCCTACATCGGATCCAACGAAGGGGAGAACGATTCCACGCTCGCAATATCATTCGTTAACCCTCTCCCGGGTAGCCTCTACCTGGTACACTCCCACGATCAGTACGCTCCCGAACGCATCGGTGGTACCTACGGTGGGAGCCCTCTGTCAGGACAGCTACAACCCGGCCCTCTTCAACACGGACGACATTGGGAGTAAACATTCCATGTTCGCAAAGCGAACCCAATGGAGAAACAACTACTTTTGATAATCACTTATCGAGATATCGAATACTACTGTACTCCCACACCGTTGCGTCGCTCGGACACAAGGGGGGGGTGACACGCCCCAACTACCGGCTTAACAATCCGATAAGATAATGAATTCTCCTGAATTCCACACGAGTGCATCGCTCGAATGCACGGGGTGATTACATCGCTAGCGCTCTAACTAATAAGGTACAACCCGACAGCAGGTCATACCCACGCCTATTTCAGATAGGCCTAATTAGTTTTAACATGCGCATGTATTTTATAAGAGAATTTAATCTTAGTTATGTGCATGAACCATATGCATGATCACATATCAATTAATCATAGGGATACTCCCTAATCGTAGATTTACATCATAATAATTCATACAACATGCATACATGGTCATTAATTGTTATATATGTGTCGTTTTTTAGCCTTCTGGTAACCAGTGGAACATTCTGGCAGTTTTTCAGCTTTTTTTCAATTTTCGATCGAAACCGCTAAAATTTCAGACTTTTAGCTATCACCCTGAGTTAGAGGGCTCCGATTGAAAATCTAATTGCATATTATGTGTCCTGGTGCCATTCCAAGCCACTCACAAAAATTTCATTGAATTCCGGTAACGTTTCAGAATTTCGCAGTTCCAAAGCGTATCCGGGTTTTGACCGAGCGAGAAGTCATTGGGAGACTTGACTTGGTCAAGGTGGGCCCATGACTTGGTCAACTCTTTTGGATTTTAGTGTGGTTGGGTTGACTAGGGTCAAATCTCACCTAAGTGCACCTAAACCTAGCCTAAACCTAATTAATTAGCCCTAAGTTAAGTGGGTGTGAGAGTGTGTGGTGTGTGTGTGAGCATAAATAAATCCCACGACCAAATAAAGCTCCCCCACTATTCATCATCCCTTCCAACTCTCTCAAGCTCTCTCTCTCCCTCTCTTTATTTCCCCTTTATGATCTAGTAGAAGGGGTTGAATCAAGAAACCCTAGAAGGAGAAAAGAAAGGTATGGACCCGATCTACCTTTACATGGTCTCGGATTTGAGTTCCCTCTTGTGTGACCCCATCTCATGGACCCTTTTTACCTCTGTTTTCAGCCCCTCTTTGGCTGAGAAGAGGTCTTGGTGGTGGTGGCCTTAGAGGTGGTGTTTCGGTGCGCGAAGAGCACCCGATCTCCTCCCCTTCCTTTCCTCTCCTTGGGTGAGTCTTCTTTCCTTTCTTTTCTTGTTAGATGCATGTTTAGGAGGTGTTTTGAGTGTTCATGGCTGTTGGGTGGTTGGAGGGGGCGGTTGGAGGGGTTAGGGTTGGCTCGGGTGCTTGCGGGCTCACCGGCGCGCTTGCGCGCGGGCCTGCGCGCGCAGGAAGGCATGCGCTGGCTGGCAGGCGCAGGCAGGCAAGCTGCGGTCCAGCGCGCTGGGCGCATGCTGCCGGGCTCGCTTGGCGCGTGCGGTCGGGCGTGCTGGGCGCATTGCGTGCGGTGTGCGCAGTGGGGCAAGCGGGCGGTGTGCGGGTACTACGCAGGGGGCGCAGTACGCAGGGCAAGCAAGCGGGCGTCCGGGGCACTGTGGTGGGGCGCAGTGCGCGCGGGTGCACCCAAGGCTGGACGCGCGGTGCGCGTGGGCGTGCACGTGCGTGCGCCCGAGCGTGCAGCGTGCCTGGGCGTGCGGGCGGGGGGCTCGACAGTGCGTCTGGGGGCGCGGCTGTGCGCCCGGGGTGGGTGGCCGTGCGTACGGCTGCCCGGGGGGTTAGGGCGAATCGGGGTGCTCGGACTCGCATGCGTACGGGCCGTATGTACGTTTGTCCGAGTGTGGGGTATTTTTAGCATATTTTTGTTGTATTGTGTATTTTACTCATCGTGTTCATTACCCTGTCTTGCAGATCTTGACGGACGGTCACGCGTCGACCTGGGTATTGGTGAGTGGGACAATCCAACCCAGTAGGGAGGCGCTATATGCACTTGGGCGTATTCCGTCCTCCCCTGGGACACCATAGTTTAATATTAACTTGTATAATGTGTAATCTATGCAAGCATGATTAGTATGTAGTATGCATGCCATCCTAGACCTTGTATGTTAGGGACTTGCACACTTAGGATATGTGTAAGAGCCGTGCATCCTGACACCATGTTTTTCATGCTAGGAAAGCCCCGACCTATGCATGTTCCTATTTAGTTTAATTTATGTAAATCAAATGCGAGCATATGATTATTAGCATGCCTTAGAAAATGTTATAAGGGGCCTTGCGGGGTCAGCGTTGAGACCCGTGTTAGGGTACTCCGTGTTCCTTGTTTGGTTGTCGGGATATCCTATATCGGGACCTCATGGTGCCCTCCCAAGGTTTCTTTTCCCGATAATATTATAACCTCGTTATTATATTATGTGTCTCCCCGCATCTTAGTTATCGCGCGCACCGCGCGTTCAGCCCAGCGCGCCCCCGCGCGCACTGCGCGCACGCCCCAGCACGCGCACGCACTGGTCCCCAGCTCCGCGCCCAGGCGCCCTGCCCCGCACCCAGGCGCAGTGCCCAGGTGCCCTGCCCGCGCGCGCGCGCACGCTCGCGCACCCCGCGCGCACCCCCGCTCGCACACGCGCGCACGCGCCCGCGCGCGTCTGCGCGCCCGCCAGCGCCAGCTTGCGCCCTACTGCGCGCGCCTGCGCGCACGCGGGCAGATGACGCCCAGCGCGCGCCCAGCCCACTCTAACCCCATTTTCACCCATCCCAACCCCTCACACACACCCTAACACCTCTACCTAGCATGCATGACTTCCCAACCAACCCCTTAAGCCAAGAAAACCAAGAAAAAGGAGGGGAGGAGCTCACCTTGGGAGGGAAAAGAAAGGGAGAGGTTCGGGGGCCCTTTGCGCACCGAAACGCCGCCACCGGAACCACCACCACCACCACCTCCACTCAGCCTCCTCAGCCTCCTCATGGCAGCAAAACAGGGGTGGGGGAGATCATGCAAGGAGAGCTTGAGAGAAGGGAAGAAACAACAACACAACAACACATATACAAGGATCTACCATCCCTTCCTCCACCACCATCTCCTTCTCTTTGTGTCATTCAATCAAACATATGGGGGGCTTGAAATGAGAGGAAGAGAGAGCCCAGCAGAGGTTGTCGACAACATTGGGAGGGAGAGAGAGAGAGAGAGAGAGAGATATTTATCAAAATATCTTAAGGGGGAATTACTAAGTCGCCCTCCGACTAGAAATTCTGCGCAAGCTTCACTGGAACAGCCATAACTTCCCCGATACAGCTCCAAATTGCTTGATTCCAAGACCGATGGAAAGCTAAGAAGATTATCTACAAATTTAATGTTCATTCCAAGATCAGACAATCCCTCCAGATAATCCGAAATTAGAGCCGAACATGGAACAGGGCTGCTGCCAGAATTTCCATCCCCGGGGTATACTTGGAAAAATACCCTTAACTTTTACTACAAGAATCCAGTTGATCTAATTCCACTTCTGTGCGAAAGCTAACTCAAAACTGGACATCTCATAGTAAACTCATAATTAAACCTCTTCATCTTGGATTTTAACAAAATCAAATCCAAACACCAAATCAGGAATACATAACTTAGGAAAAAAAATTATGTACCCAAATCTTCAAACAGAGCGCTCCAAATGACACAGACACAACAGTCGTCTCTGCAATCGCAAAAGCTCCACTTGCTCAGTCCTTGCCTGGAGATGCTCGTTGGCGGCCTTGAGCTTCTTCTCCAACTCATTCAGCTCAACCTACAAAAGAACGCCATTTAGAACACAAGGATAAGAAGAAGAAAAGGAGAAAAGGAAAAGAAAGAGAGAAAGCTTTTCTTACGTAGGCATCCGAGATTTCCTCCTCCATAGTCCAAAGGATGCTCACATATTCCTGACGGAACCAAGCCATGTATTCCTCGCTGCTCGTCACCTTGGGACGGTGCTCAACTAATGTCCCTCTCGCATCCCATCCCCTCACGTACACCATGTAGTTCCTCAGGAGGTTCGTATCCCAAGGAATACCAGCCATCGGGATCGGAGGACGCTTCGGCAGAGGATCGGGCACCCACTGATGGTACCCAAGCTGACGGACGACCCGGTTGATCGCATGAAAAACCATTTCATTGAAAAAGATCAGCCAGATGTCCTGTGACAGCTCCTCGAGAGCTGCCTCCTCCGTGTAGGACCTCCAAGTCATCTGCAAGACCAGATACAATAGACATAAGAAGAGAGCTTAGTCAAAAGAAAATCCTATAATAGTTGAAAGTCAAGAAATTATACCTCTTCTTTCTTCAAAGGATGGAAGGCCTCCCAAAACTGAGCGAGACGACGCAGACGAGAGGACTTTGGAGGTGCCCACCTCATGGCCCAAGGCAAAGCACGATTAAAAGGTACCAGAGTCGGACGGTTGATGGCAAAGTGCTCATATCCAAAGATCTGCGAAACAAACATCAGAGCCAAGTCAGGTAAAGTAAACAAATGCAAAAGAAATATCATTTCCATCTTTCGTTAAAACCATACCTGTAGAAACGCCACGAAACCGCCAAGGTTCTTGCCCCCGGCCCTCTTCACCTTCTTCGACAACTCCAAAAAGAGATGGGCAAGCATGGCTGCATCCCAAGCAAAGTGACCCATGGTCCCCAAGTCCCCCATCAACAGCAAGAAGTGAGAAGACACCTTGTCTGATTCTGTTGAGAAAAGGACTCGATCGAAGAAGTAGAGAAAGAATGCCCTCATCTCCCTCCGTGCCCTCTGTGGACACGCGGCGGCCTCTCTCACCTCGATCATCAGACGCCTCCGCTCATAGCTAGCTGCAGCTTCCCCCTTCTGGCGTCTTGTGAAAGAACAAAGGTCATACTGCATCGATAGCTGACCGAGTGGGATTCGGTCCAGGGTCCTCTCTCGCTTGATGAACTCCCATTTCCCGATCGACTCTCGGAATAGCGCCCTGTAGTCGGCACTAGTAGCCGCTATCATCGCCTCACCCAGGGCTGGGAGGCCCGTGATCCGCTCGACATCCTCAAGCGTCGGCATCACCGCACCCGTGGGGAGGATGAAGGCGCAGCTCTCCGGATCCCATCTCTCCGCCAATGCCTCCAAATAAGGTCGGTGGACGTGGAATGGCTCGATTAGAATGAAGGAGCAAAAGCCCGCTCCATCCACTAAACCCCTCTCCTCCCGTCCCAAGGCCAAATACCACCTCTTTGTTCCATGCCACAAGGCTCGAATACGATTTGGCCGCCAAAATGATAGAAGAAAAAGGTTAGTCCAGATGAATATGCTTAGTAAACAATTCCCACATACAAAGTCAAGAAAAGGCATGAAGTATATGAGCCTAAAAGAAAATTCAGCCTCTCTTACTACAAGACCCTTTCATATAATCACATATTTTCCTTTTATCCCACCATAGTAGTCATCTCTATCATATGTTTGAATACTACTATTCTATTATCTATCATACTTATATGTCCCTTTTTTATAAACATGCTCCATATGACAAAAACGCATGAAAATTGTCCATACCCTAAATGCACACACAAACATATATAGACCCCACCATGATCACCCTCCTTAAAACCCTATAGACTCATGGATGCATATATACTTACACCCCACCATGATAAAATACATATAAAAGTATGCCCCTACACCTTATACATACAATACCACCGTGTTATAAAATGCAAGCATGCTATGCTATACTGTTCCCTTTCTTTTTCCACCATGCCTGTTTTGCTTTAAGTAAATGTGCATGTAAAGGTTGTCCCATCCCCTAAGAATACACACCATATATGAACCTACCATGATTACCTCCTAGACTTATAAAATACATGTAAGCCCCACCGTAACTCCCCATGTAAGACCAATCCTTTCTAAGAATACTCACATCATGTTACACTTGGAAAATATGAAATATGCTTATGAAATCCCAACGTGATCATTTTTTTCATATACGCAACAAGCATGCCTATTAAGGACACATTGTTCATAGCACAAAAACATGTATATATCTAAAATAAAAGCCAGACAAAGGGAGTTAAGGCATACCATGGCTCGTGTGGCTCCAGGAGCCTCTGTCTTAGCCTCATCGAGATCATCCATCCCATCATCATCCCCCTCCTCCTCGTCATCTCCCTCCTCTTCAGCCATGGCCTCCTTGGCCTCAACCTCAGCACCAGCCCCGTGGCGCCTATGTCCACAGCCACGGCCTCTTCGGCCTCAACTCCAATGCCCTCACCTTCCTCTGTGCCCACCGCACCAGAGTCCAACACATCAAAAACACCCATAGCCCTTCTCTCCTCCTCCACAGCTTGGCCTCTGTGGCCTCCCTATCCAGCATGCCCACGATGGCATCCAAGGAAGGCCTCACCTCCTCACTAACTCCCTCAGCCCCCACCCCCTCAACTACACCCTCGGCTGACCCTCCGGCCTCTAAAACCGTGCCCTCGGCCACCACCAATCTACCCCCAAGCTTCCCCTTGCGCGAATACCCTATCATACCACTCCCAACCCCCGGGAAATCCCCTGAGGGCGCGCCCGCACCCTCACCGGCACCCATCAATTTTCCCCTTTTTGACCCGTCGCTCTTCGACGAGCCCAACCCTGATACAACCCCCTCTGCTCTTGGGATGACCGAAGACGCTTCATCATCGAGGCCATCTTCTTCCCCTTCGTCATCTCCTCGATTTCACAAGGAAAAGGAGAACCCAAAGGAGTGTGGGTTTCAAAACCAAGAAGAAGGAGATGATCTAGGGCGAATCAAAGCCAAGGAAACCAAGTATTTTTGGTTTAAAATGGAAGAGAAGAAGAAGAGAGGGGAAAGAAACCATTTTTGAAAAACGTGGGGAGAGAGGGCCTCTTTTCGCTTATAAGGGGCCCAGTCAGCCGGCGGCTACTCGCGTATAGCCGCCTCCTGCCCGACGGCTAAAATCAACTAGCTGCCCCTGCCTGCCGGTTAAAATCAACTAGTTGCCCTCTGCAAGCTTCCCAAACACACTGATTTCCAAGTTTTCTAATTCAAAACAGCCATGTATTGTTATTTCTGAATCTTACTTGATCAAACACAACTTTCTTGAAGTTTTATCACATTTCCAATACCGCTTAGTTTGAATTTCTTTAGGTCTGGTTCTTTTCTAGAATTCTTATCCTTTGGGTGATCTAATTCACCAATTCAAACACCTTTTACTTACTTTATGTCAGCAATATCCCCTTGATTTGCTGAGTTACCCAAGCATGGGTACGGTAGACGCAAGGAAACCGACTCCGGGCCACTCCATGCACGATGGATAGGAACCCCGTCCGAGGGTTGGATCACTCGCCACTTTACTTTTTTCATCTTCCACCTGGATCATTCCTTTTGGTAGAAAATTCTAGTCAAGACCTAGCCTCTGACAGTCTAAATCAACTCCCCGAATAGTATTGGTCATGTGTCCTAAACTTCTTGAAGGTCGGGCCAGCCAAAATAGGGGTCACTTTCCTTATCATCGGTCGAAGTCATTCTGTTTCACACAAAAGACTCCGTCTGATGAGAGACAATTGTAGATACCCCAATTTTGACCGTCAACAAAGACAATAACACTTCAAGTAATATTTAGAAATAACCACATTTGGAAACCATCTAATAGAAAACTTCCTTAGAAGCAAAAACCGGAATCCCTAATCCAACACTTAGAAGTTTCTAAAACCGGGACAGGGGCAGCTACTTCCAAGTAGCCGCCCCCCACTGGGCGGCTAGTTTCAACTAGCCGCCCCCCAACCGACCCAAACCGCTTCCCTTGGATGGGACATAAAGCAGCATTTAATGCTGATGATTGCCGCGGTTTGTTCCCTTTAGCCACCCCATTTTGGCCGGTTCAAACTTAGTAGCCGACCCAAGCCACCGCTTGCCACAGATGGGACATTTGGCAGGCCATCATTGGGGCAGCAACTTGAGAGTAGCCGGCCCTCACCTGGACACTGTCTGAGAACAATGATATGATGGAAGGTCAAATCAAGCACCTTATTACCCATTTTTGATCTATTGTCCCATGGACATTCCCCTGCCTCTCTTTTACTATAAATAGAGGGGGTTCAAACTCTTTTTATATAATCACCAATCAAAATAATTCATAATCCACAACATCATCACATCCCCAATCAACATATACAAGCCTATATCCCACACCACTCTCCAAAACCCAGGTTAAACCTAGTTCAACCTCCGCCAAACCCTAACCCATTTCCTACCCAGGTTCTGCCCAAATTGAGCAAGGCACCAAGCGGCTAACCCAAACCAGCCGTCCCCCCACCAGGCGTCTACTTTCCACTAGCCGGCCCTCACCTACAACCTACACCCCTGACCTTTAAGCCCCCCTTGTCAAGTTCCCTGAAGCAGAAGAGGATTCCTGTTTTTCACCTCTGTGTGCGGCAAGTCCGTATCTCAGAGCGGAGACTCCACAAACTCCCCCACAAATGCGATCAAATCCAACCCCAACTTTTCCTGCTTTTTGAGAAAGCAAGTGGCGATCACAAACACCCCCTGAATCCTCTTGAGGAGCCGTCAGACGCCCCAGCAAGGAACCATACCCCTTCCACCTTTCCGAGAGACAATCCAGCCGGGCCCGAAGGGCGCAATCAGATCCAAATCCCAGAGAAACCCCCACACACGCCAAGAAAAGAAGACCGAGTCTTCTTCTTTCTCTCTATTTTTTCGGAGGCCTCCCAACAACCAGAGGAGCGACCAACCACCGAAAAACAATGCCGACACGTTCATCACATGCTGCTCCTTAGCAGCCTGAGTCTTCTTGAAAGGTACACACTCCTTCAGGCGCCCCTTGCAAACCTGCTCTTCCAGGAACCCCCGAAGAATGCGACACCAATTAGGGTTATGTCCCATGCTCTTGTGATAGTCGCAGCGGAGAGACTAGTCTTACTTCGACTCATCACTCTTCATCAATTCAGGCCATCTGAACCATTGTTGCCCCTGAATCTTGGGCAGAATATGGGATGGTGGGATTTTTAAGAATGTCCCTCGTCCCTCTCGCTCCTCATTTGTTGAGGTGCCCTGCTTCTTATCCTTCTGACGAGATTTTGACGAGCGTTTTGTGGTGCAGGGGATGGTAGCTGTCGGTGAGGATCGGGTCGCAGCCACCGCCTGTTTGAGAAGCTTGGTCTCTCCTCCACCACTTTTGCGTACTTTTCAGCACGCCCCATCAAATCGTGTAGGTCGCAAAGAGTACGTTTGATGTGCTACTCCTTGAGACCGTTTCTAGCTGGCAATAGGTTGCGGAAAAGCCATGATTGCAGCGTCCTCATTGCAATCTTCAACTTCAAACTTCATAAGGCGGAAACGATCGATATATTGACGAATCGTCTTGCCCTGTTGCATCTGGATCTTCATGAGATCCCCGAGATCCTTCTTCCTCCGCCTGCTGCAAATGAAGTGCTCGACGAACATGGTGCCAAGCTCTTCAAAAGTACGGATCATTGCAGGAGGAAGAAGATGAAACCAAGTTAGTGCTGCCCCTTCCAGGCTAGATGGGAAGAGGTGGCAAATCAGCCCATCGTAAAGCTCATACAATGCCATGGACTGACAGAACGCCAAAATATGGTCATAGGGATCCGTCGTGCCATTGTACAGCTTGAATTTTGGTTGGACAAACTTTCGTGGAAGTCATTCCCTAAGAATTGTGGAGCAGAATGGGGAGGCGAAATCTCGTAGTGCATGCTCCACCATTCTATGATCCGGAGCCCGCCGTACTTCGGAGTGCAGAGTGTGACGGGGTTGCACAACAACTCCTTCTGTTTGCTGAGGGAGTGGTGGATCGTCCCGGTGCCTGTCAGATGTTGGCGCAAGGCCAATCTCTCCTGATGAGTTTGCCTTCGCGATGCCTCTCGCTGGGCGAAGCGTTCCCTATGCGGAGAACATCCACGTCTCTATTCCTCATGGGTCCGTCGGTCTGCTCGAGGGGAGCGGGAACGTCAATGTGATCACTGCCTCCGATTCGAGGAAGAAGTACTTCCTTCCGAATCGAGTGCAACGACCGCTGGCGGGTTGGGTAGTACATGAGGTGACGGCTGAATGTTCTCCTGGACTGGTTGTTGTTGATGCATGTTCGCATAGAACTATTGCATCGAAGCTTCGATCATTTGCTGCATCAATCCCTGGAGGCGGGTGAAAAGAGTCTCTTGGGCAGACTCCACCACCTGCCTGAGATCCTGAGCCTGACTGGCCAGGGTCCCAAGTGAATCACCAACACCAGCATTTGATGGGAGGGCAACTCTCTCCTGCTGCCTCTCTGAATGGGTGTCACTTGGATCAGACATTGTGAACACTGGCCTTTTGTTTCAGTTTCCCATAGACAGCGCCAAACTGAGGAGGATATTTTCCCCTTCAGTTAAAATTTTTGGTTTTTCTGGGGTTAAAACTCTCAGAGGACTAATTGTTTAAAAAAAAAGAAAATTTGGTAGCTTGGATTTAACTAAACCTCAGAGTGCTTATCTCACGAACTCTTTATAGGCTGCCTACGTACCACTTAGAGATCAAGTCACACGTAGTTCCTCGGCTAGATTGCCGTTCCCACTCCTCTGGCTATTGTAACCGTCTCCCCATTTAAACACTTAGTGGGCGATTTTTGTGGAAACCCCCACGTGTTAATGAGGCACGTCATGCCCACGTCGTGCAATTAGTGGGTCTAGACTATCCGCTTGGCAGTTATAAGCATTTATGGTCGACCGTTTCTTTAGTCTGCTCGTGGTCCTTTGCCTACTCGTTCATTTGTTACGTTTTTCGAGTATATCTGCAAGATGAAAGATCGCCTGACCAGACCTACTGTCTGGTCGTGCCTTCCCTGCTTGTTCGCGAGGAGTAAGGTTGTCCAACCAGACCTCTAGTCTGATCGTGCCTTAGCTACTCGAGGTGACGTTCTTTCACGAGGTGTTTGACTGTCTGACTAGGCCCTTGATCTAACCGTTCCAGCGCATTCGGAAGTGTCATCGTGACATCATGGATTCGGATTCGGATTTGTGGGCCCCAAATATTATGGCACATATCCGTTCTGGCGTGACATGTGTCAGAGTGTGGATTTTTACCTCCACAATAGTATGCCTCATTTAATGAGATACACGTTTTTAAAAAATAATGAAGCATATTTTTCAATGAATTGCATAGATGCATTTGTAGAAAATATGAAATTTTTTTATCAAAGCATATACCTCATTCATATGCGTATATGTTATGATGATTTTATATCTTCGCATATAAGACTGGAATTGAGCTTAAAAAAAGAAATTTAACAACACCCATAAAAAAAATCATAGCACACTTTGTACTATACGCCGAATTGTATGAGTCTATGAAGCACGAACATAGACATGGGACACGATGACATGGACACGGCAATTTTTGAAAAAATAAGATACGGCAACAAATAAATTAATATAATAAATAAATATATATCACTATTTTATATAAACAAACACATTTCATTTAATTTATTATTTATAAACAATTGTATAAACTAATAAATCACTGTTTTTATAAATCAATGTTTAAACAATAAACCACTATTTTTATAAATCACGGTTTTGAACCAATAAACCACTGTTTTTATAAATAACTATTTTAAACTATAAATCATTATTTTTGTAACCTTCATAAAGAGATTTTGTTTAAATGGGGTGCTCTATGTTGTTTTAAATTTGTTGAATACTTGTGGACTATGTTTGGGCCTTCATTTTCTTTTTCTTTTTCTTTTTTGCTTTTGAGCTGAAACTGACTCTGTCGTGTCCTGGGCGTGCCATGGGCCGTATTCCAAGTGTGTCCAGAAAAAATGAAGACAAGCACAACTGAAGTCGTGTTAGGGAAGTGTCCATGGTTTAGAGGTATGAACTAACATTATTAGTTATTTGTCGTGTATATATACAGACAAACCTCCAACCCTTTCACAAACCCATCAATATAATCCTCACAAAACAAGCACCACTACATCAAAGAAACCAGAGATGAAGCATTTGATGGTCCTGGTGATGGTTTTGGTTGGTCTTGTTGTGGGTCCTGGAGTTGAGTCACAGACCCTGTGCAACATGAGCATGGGTGAGTTGGTGGCCTGCAGGCCGTATGTGAGCCGTCCACCGGCGAGGGGGAAGCCGGCCTCACTGTGCTGCTCGGGTCTTAAGTAGGCCGACTGGGGATGCCTCTGCACCCACCGGAACAACAACATGCTTTCCTACTACGGCGTCGATCCAAATCTCGCCCTCCAGCTCCCCAGCAAGTGCGGTCTCCCCGCTCCTCCTCCTTGCTAAATTAAATTTCTCAGGTCCTCTTACCTCTCCCTTTTCCATTCCATTAATTTCATGAGTTGTGTTTAATTGAAAAGTCAATTTTGTTTGAGAAACACCTAGTACATGTTCTTTTATAATGTACAAATAGATATTGCAGCTTATTTGCTCGTGTTATATTGCAGGGGAAAAGCACAGGAGGGCAGAGAATTTGCCGATGTTTAGCTATTATTATGGTTTTGATGATGTTTTGCTGCTCCCTTCTTGTTATAAAATATCTTCTGTATGAGATGTTTTGCTTGATTGTGCTGCTTCATTTCATTTTCTTGAAATACAGATGGTGTAATTTGGTCTTACGTTCACGTCACAATTACATGGTTACGCAGTGTCACTGTCAACTGCTGTTGATGGTGTATGACTAGTTTCTTCATTGTTGGGTGTCAAAACTGTATGTCTTCCCTTTATTATAAGATGGTTCTCCCCCTCTCCACTGAGCTTCTTCAATTGTTTTTTTTAATAGTGATCTAAATGACATGAATTAATCTCGAGAGGGATAGAGTGCTGATCTAGTAACCTAATTTATGACCAAATTTTTAATCAAGTCTTATTTCAACTAATGGAAAAATTGACATTTCATCTTATCATTTTTACGATTGTGTGTCATCACTTTTGAGTGGATGTTGTTATTTTCTCATTAATTTAAGTCAAATTTTTGTTATTACAACTTTGGCCATTGATTTGATCAAATTTGGTCACTGCGTCAAGAATCTTGTTTTTAAATTTCCAACTCCACCTCTGTGTGAGCTAATTCTTCCGACTCCACCTCATGTGAGGTAATTCTATGTTTACTTGTGAGACGTTTCTTTTGTGTGGAGTCTCCTAAATTACGCAAGCACCGAAATAATCACAAAAAAAAAAGAAGAACATATTCAGACACAATATCCATAAAATAAAATAATAAAACAAATATTTTAAGGGCGCTGTTACACCCAGATCTGTTTCCAGCCCCAATTCTAACCCCATGTGCGTCGATAGAAAATTAACGACACATATGCTCACGTTAACAAAGCATATACTTTGAAAGAAATTTTTTACATTTTTTATAAATGCATCTATGCAATTCATTGAAGTATATGTTTCATTTTTTATAAAAACATGTACCTCATTAGATGATGTATACTATTTTTAAAAAATTCAAAACACATGTAATCTAGAATTGAGACTGAAAATTAAACTGGATGTAACATTATTCATACTTTAATAATAACACAAAAGCCAACTCCACCCGTTGAGATTGCTTATTATTGATGGTGAATGCAATTAGTCGGCAAAGATGGCATGAAGTTTTTCTTAAAAAATTTTATTGGTAAGTATTTTTTCTGCTTAAATCTTTTCTTATTAACAGGCGGCAAGAACATGATCAAGTACTGGATATTTTGGATCCGAACTTTGTTACACAATCATTTTTACAGTCCTAAATACAGTTATTTGTACCTCGTTAACTCATTTCACTCATTTGTATCGAGATATACACCTTGCTAAAAAAAATTTTACATTTTTTTATAAATAATACCATTTAATTTTACACACACACACACACATACATACATACATACATACATACACACATGTGTATGTATGTATGTGTGTGTGTGTGTATATATATATATGTGTGTGTGTGTGTGTTGTCGATATCTACATATATCTCATTAAATAAGATTGAGTGTAACAATTTGCATTGGATTAACAAGGCATGTGAGACTTTTTCAACGCTGCCAAACTATTTGGCACCCTACTTGGACCCATGTCCGAGAGGACTTATTGATATCTCCAACTTCAATTTGGTGGGGGCATTGGTCCCCTGTGCATTGATCCAACGGAATGAATCGGTTGTCTGTAAATAGAGCAACTAATCTTGTCCCCTTTGAGGTCATAGATTCGTATCATATTCTAGCTGCAGTACTCGATGGTGACATTCTAAATATTAATTTTTTTTTTTTGTAGGAATGCTAGGCATAGTCTTTTTATAATGTTAAATGCAGTCATATATATCTCATTAGTCATCTGGTGAAGTAATCCATCAAGTTAAGGAGATATATATATCTTGTTAATAAATCCTTGTACACATGTGCAAGAGGATTTATTGATATCAGGAACTTCAATTTGGTGGGAGCACCTGCACCCATATCCTCTGAGTTGGTCCAATGGAATGACTTGGCAGTGTCTTTAAATAGAACAACTGATCTTCGTCCCCTGTGTGGTCATAGACTCGTATAATATTCTAGCTATAGTACTTGAGGGAGACATTCTAAGTATTAGATTTTTTATATGGATGTTGCACAGTCTTTTTTATCGTCTTAAACATAATCACACACACATATATATCTTGTTAGTTATCGGGTAAGATAAGAAGATATATATAGCTTATCAATTTTTTACACTTATTAGAAATAGATCAATTCAATTTAAAATGCAACGATATATATGTTTTTTGTCAAATCATATTCCTTATTAAATGAAATTTACTTTTATACATAGATTTTTAAATTACGTGTTCCACATTTTCACATAATATCTATATATATGTATCTTTGTATTAGATTTAAAATTAAAATAAAAACAGACAAGATTAAAATCAAATCTAGATATTTAATTGTATCTCAATTTTAATGGATAAGATTATTTTAAATTTTATTTCAATCTCAAATATAAAGATTGGAATTTTAAATATTTAATTACATGAGATTTTACAATTCAAACAAAGTTAGAGAAAGTCTCAACAAAGTTCCAAGAAGTAATCACTTCGACCCGTCACTCTTTCAGAAAGAGATCGGGGGTCATGTGGAGGTGTATTTTTATAAATAAACTTTTCAGTTCTTTAGTAAGAATATGAAAAGTAGGTCGAAGAAAAGAACGAAAGTCTGGCAACCTAATAGATCAGTTCTTTTCACTGTGATCTTGTTTCTTCATTTGGTTCTTGGAACTTACCAGATAGAAGTCAGCCTCATATTCCTCCCCTAATAGCTTAATATTCATTTTGTTCTTGAAACATACCCTAAAAATTTACATTTTTATATATGCACATACACACACGCTAATTGGAGCATGAAATACAACACAACATGTAGAATTACTACCTCATAAGATATTTTTTGCTAAAGCACATGTTCAGAAGAGGAGTGAATAATAGGCACAAAGTTTTAAAAGCTTACCTTCCATGAAAAAAAAATTTATTGCTAGCAAGCATATGACCAATGTGGATAATGCAAGAGGCCATGATAAGAAAAACAAATGGACCAAAGCACCCGTACCCTGAAAGGATGGTGAGTTTTTTTTTTTTATCGAAACTGGAATAGTGAAAGAATTGATACCAATTCACAGTGTTTTGACGCGAATGAAATAGTTGATACAGACATGCGACATGAAGCATATTCCAAGACATTAGATTAAGATCATTTCCAATGAAGAGAGACTTGCTGATGTTGGAAAAATGAGATCTATTATCAGACAAAAGAGAAAGAATATGAAGACATGGATTAGTATAGCTTGGTATGGAGTCATGTGGTAACACTATCTTCATAACAGAATACGCCTCCTCAATCGCACAGGGTTCTCGACGATCTGTTCCCAAGATAAAACCACACAACCCTCGTTGTTCTCTTCTTGGTACAAGCAGGAAAAGAAGTCAAACAGGTCGCAAACTTGATCGCCCAAAAGAACAAGAAAAAATAAAAATTCTGTTTGTGGAGGATTCTTGGTGAAACACTTAGATTTTCGCATAATCTGAATCTCTGAATCTCTGCGAAGGTAGCTTTTTTATAGGCACAGAGATTCGACCGTTGGAGGTGTAACGTTGACAATAATTACACACGTCAATTATGGTAAGCGTTTCGATTCCCATATTTATTTTCAACGTTCAAAATTAAAACGTTGCCAGCCGTTACGAAAAAAATAAAACATCTATCCCATTAAATTTTTAATCTTTATTTAGAAACTAATTAATCTATTTTTTTAAAAAAAATGTATTAATTTTCCAATAGCTGACAATCACATCCAACCTACACGTCAAGTCGAAAAATGATATGTCCTGCATTAGGGGTGTCAAAAGAAGGAATGATCCCATTTTTAGACATGTATAAATTATTATGTAAGTTTGCACAGTTCAATGTGTGCATGTGTAGGGATGTGTTTGGATGCATGATTGCAAAACTGATTTTAGGTAAAAGTTAAGTTTAACACTGATTTTAAATGAAGCTGCATCTCCATAGCTTCTAGAAAACTCATGTTTTTTTACACCTTTTTACAAAAATCTGAATGCAGCTTTCAGCTCTGGTTCATCTATTTGGAAACGGGTTGGGGAAAAGCAGTTTCATGCAAACCCAAAAGTTGCTCAAACTCGTTTCTAAATGAGGCTTTTGTGTATTTTTCAAGTTTGTTAGCGAGTACAGCTGTGCCATAGGAAGACAACAACACTGAATACTTTTGTAGTTGTATGGAACTCAATTTTTAGATGTTGCTCTAATAGAAATCTCATTATTCTCTCAAGACTCAATATCTTAATAAACTGGATTAGGACATGAAAATCATCATTAACGCATCTTCAAATATCTATAGCATAGTTTTTTTGTTTGATTCTGCTTGCTTGCTTCTTTTTTGCAATGCTGAGATTTTCTTTCAATGTCATATTGCTAGAATTTACCAAAAAAATTGACAGAAGTTGCAATTTCGTGGTTTCCTCAATGTCATACGTGGAATTCATTAGAATATTTGATAGAAGTTGCAATCTCATGGTTTCTTCAATTATGTCATAGCTGGAATTCGTTAGAAAAGTTGACAGAAATTTCCAATCAGAAAAAAATATTTTGAAATGATTGATATATGTAATTTCCCTTTTTTTGTCCTCTTCGCACTAGACTTTATTGGAAGATAATGTTACATCCAGACCCATTTCCACCCTCAATTCCAATGTGCATGTGTTTCAAATTTTTTAAAAATAGTATACTTCATCTAATGAGGTATATACTTTTAGAAAAAATAAAACATACGCTCCAATGAATTGTATGGATGCATTTATAGAAAATGTAAAAAAATTCTTTCAAATCATATGCCTTATTAACATGAGCATATGCATATTCATATCGACGCATATAAGGCTGGAAATAGATCTTGGTGTAACAGTGCTCTTATTGAAATGAGAAGGTTTCTGTTTTGGGTCAATTGCTCAAATACCCCAACAGCCCAACCCCAATATTTTCTGTGCCCTCACCTTTTGCAAAAAAATTTCTGTACCCCTGAAGCAAACACCCTATTTTTTTTTTTACCCCTACAGCTAACACTTAATTTTTTTTTTACCCTCATCCCTTTAATTCCCCCAGCCCCACAAAATCAAAATTTCCCCTTGTAAGTGCATATATGTTTTCTGTAACTTGAAGAACACAAAATGTAATTTCTGTAAATATTATCTACAAATGCATTATTATGTTATGTAAAAATCGTAACTTGCAAAACACTAAAGAAATATACATTAATGCATAACATTATTATATATGTGGTTCTTATATTGTCATGAAGTACACACTTATTGGTGTTTGATTTATTTGGGTGTTTGACTAATTGTTGCTTCTCTAATATAGTTTAAATTGCGCTTTCCTCCTAATGTTGTACGCTTGCTAACTTGGATGAGTAACAATATATTCGATTTTAGCCAAAATGACATGAAAATGATCCGAGGAAATACAACATCTCAGTTCATTAGGGTAGGAAAAGAATGTTGGAATGCAAACATTCGATGAATTCAAGTGCTTTGATGTTTGTGATAAAATATTTTCAGGTGTTGTGCATTAACATATGTTTTTCTAGTATTTTGTAAGTTACCATTTTTACATGACATGCATAATAATGCACTTACAGATAATATTTACAGAAATTACATTTTGTATTCTATAAGTTACAGAAAACATACATGAACTTACAGGGAAAAACTGCGATTTTGTGGTGCTGGGGGAAGGGAGGAGGGTAGAAAAAAATTAAGTGTTTGCTGTAGGGGTAAAAAAAAAAATTTCAAAAGGTGGGGGCACAGGAAATATTGGGGTTGGGCAGCAGAGGTATTTGGGCAATTTACCCTTCTTTTTTCCATCAACTTCACATTTGACCTCACATTTCACGCGCACTTTCTCCCATCGACGGGCTTGGCGGTCGGATTGGGTGGATGATAATATGTGGCGCATCCGTCCTAACACCTTGGGTGCGCTAGAGGCCCCTTTCGAGGAAGCAGAAATTAAACATGCTATATTCAGAGCGGAGGGGGACAAGGCTCTAGGCCCTGATGGGTTCAGATTATGTTTCTACCAAAGTTACTGGGACATGGTGGCGCTCGGGCATCCTAGATATATTTGACGAACTCTTCATTGGCCGCGGCACGTTAGGCTGCATCAACTCATCCATGTTTGTTCTTATCTCGAAGAAGGAGGGCGCATCATCAATCAATGACTTCCAGCTTATCTACGTGGTTAACAACTGTTACATGCTCCTCTCCAAAGTCCTTGCAAATCGTATGAGGATTGGGTTCGCTTCTGTTTCAGGAGTCTCAATCGACATTCATCCCGGGGTGGGCATTGCAATACAACTTCATAATGACGTTGGAGTTAATCTCGGACGTCTTCAAGAACAACCATACCGGTGTTGCTTTGAAATTGGACTTTGCGAAGGCAGTGTTGATTTCTCGGAGGAAGGCAGTGTTGATTGAGGTTTTTTATTTCATGTATTGTGGTTGCATGGGTTCTCGGAGGATTGGTTGCGCATGATTGAACAATGTGTTTCGACTGCAAAAGCATTGATTGTCCTAAATGGTGAGATGCATGGGTTCTTCCCCATCAACCAGGGATGTCTATAATGTTTATGTATTTTTCAATATTATATATTTTTTTAAAATATAATGAAAATTTTAATTAAAATTTAGTTATTTGATTTTTATTTTCAGTATTGGCGGTGGACCAAATGGGTTTAATTTGATTTATAATTATAATAATTATAAATTGATATTGAAATATTTATTTTATATTTTTCTGGAGATTTTTATAGTCTTAAGAAACTTTGGTTGAAATTTTGGTAAGATTCGGAGTTAGGGAAATTAGGTTTTTTAGGATTTTGTGTCTACTTATTGGGCCCAGAGATCTAGTTGCGAATCCAGAAAATCTTTTAAATAGCCTTCAGGGATTTGTTTATAAAACGGATAGGAATCTATTTGTAAATCAAATAGGGACCTAGTTGTAAACTTAGAATACTTAAGGGATCATTCTGTAATTTTGGTAAAACCTCTTTAAATATCACGTTGTGGGTTAGGGTTTTCATTCAAATCGCATAAGGCATGAAGGGTGGTGATAACCTAACCCTACCCGTCGAGTACCACAAGGTGAGAAATCATTCTCTATTGATTTTGTTGTTTAGTGTTTTAATTTATTTTTGGTTAGGAGATGATTGTGTTAATCGATTATTTCGGGAAGAAGGTTAATGGATTAGGGTTAGGGTTTGATTGATTTTAATTAGATAATTATTTGATTAGATTTTAATGGATCTCAAAGGATTTCTTAAGATCAAATTAGATTTATTGGTTTTGGGATTAAAGTGTTATTTTCGGGTTACCTGGATGTTAAATCGAGTTTTTGACCTTGAAGAGATCATTTATGTTAAGACCGTGTCACATTTTGGTTGTAAAATATCGTATTTTATTTATTTTAAAAAGTTTGAGCACTCAGTTTAAAAATCTGATTGCATATTTACTCTCGCAGTACTGGCATTGGCATACCTGAAAATTTTCATCGCATTCTGAGATTGTTTTAGAAATTACGCAGTTCTGACTGGTATCTGGGTTTGATTTTTACTGGATTGAAAAATGGGTGAAATTGATGTTTCATCTTTCATTAACGTGCCAAGCAAGCCACCCCCATTTTTTAAATCACTATTTGGTGAGTGATACTTGCATACACTCACCCCCCTAACCATCTCATTACACCAAACTCTCATTTAAGCCTTTTTATCTCCATCTCTCTCTTTGTGTTACGACCAGCAGAGAATGAGAAGGAGAGAAAGTGAAGGAAAGTGTTATATATGTGTCACTTTTATCCTTCTGGTAACCATTGGAGCATTCTGGTAGTTTTTTTCAGCTTTTTTGTTTTTCGATTGAAACCGCTAAAATTTTGGACTTTTAGCTATCATCCTGAGTTTGAGGACTCCGATTGAAAATCTAACTGCATATTATGTGTCCTGGTGCCATTTCGAGCCACTCACAAAAATTTCATCGAATTCCGGTAACGTTTCAGAATTTCGCAGTTCCGAATCGTATCCGGGTTTTGACCGAGCGAAAAGTCTTTGAGAGACTTGACTTGGTCAATGTGGGCCCATGACTTGGTCAATTGATTTTGGATTTTAGTGTGGTTGGGTTGACTAGGGTCAAATCTCACCTAAGTGCACCTAAACCTAGCCTAAACCTAATTAATTAGCCCTAAGTGAGTGGGTGTGAGAGTGTGTGGTGTGTGTGTGAGCATAAATAAATCCCACGACAACAAAAAGCTCCCCCACTATTCATCATCTCTTCCAACTCTCTCAAGCTCTCTCTCCCTCTCTTTATTTCCCCCTTTGGACCTAGTTCAAGTGTTCAAAAGAAGAAACCCTAAGAAGAGAAAAGATAGGTATTGTCCCGATCTATCTTCCGGTGGTCTCGGATTCGAGTTCCCTCTTGTGTGACCCCCTCTCATAGCCTCTTTTCTCCCCTGTTTTCAGCCCTTCCTTGGCTGAGAGGAGATCTTGGTGGTGGTGGTCTTGGAGGTGGCAAATCGGTGCGCGAAGAGCACCCGTTCTTCCTCCCTTTTCCTTCCTCTCCTTGGGTGAGTTTCTTTCCTTCCTTTTCTTGTTTAGATACTTTATTAGGAGATGTTTTTGGGTATGTATGGCTTTCATGGTGGTTTTGGTGGCTGTCGGTGGCTGTTGGTGGCGGTTGGGGTGGTAGAGCCAGCTCGGGCAGTGCGGGCTCATCGGGCCTGCGCGCGCGGGCAGGCAGGCAGGCAGACAGCGCAGGCTGGCAGGCGCTGGGCAGGCGCGCTGTCGGGCGAGCTGGCAGGGCACGCGCGCGTGCGCGCGGGTGCTGCGCAGGGGGCGCAGTACGCGGGTTGAGCGGGTGGTGTGCGGGTGCTGCGCGCTGGGCGCCGTGCGGGGGCGCGCGTGCGGAGCGCTGCGCAGAGGCACAGTGCGTGCTGTGCGCGCGGGGCCGCGTGCGGGTGCTGCGCGCTGGGCGCCGTGCGGGGGCGTGCGCGCGGAGCGCTGCGCAGAGGCGCAGTGCGTGCTGTGCGCGCGGTGAGGCGAGCGGGGAGTGCGTGCGGGGCACTGCGCCGGGGCGCAGTGCGGGCAGGTGTGCGCGCGAGGCGCTGCGCTGGGTCGCAGTGCGCGCGGGTGCATCCGGGCCTGGATGCACGGTGCGCACGGGCGCACGCGTGCGTGCGCTCGAGCGTGCGGTGTGTCTGGGCGCGCGGGCTGGGCTCGGCAGCGTGTCCGGGCATGCGGGCAGGGGGCTCGACAGTGCGTCTGGGCGCGCGGGCTGGGGTGCGGCTGTGTGCCCGGGGCGGGTGGCCGTGCGTATGGCTGCCCGGGGGTTCGGGAGTGTGTCGGGGTGCTCGGACTCGCGTACGTACGGGCCGTATGTACGTTTGTCCGAGTGTTGGGTATTTTTAGTGTATTTTTGTATGTATTGTGTATTTTACTCACCGTGTTAAATACCTGTCTTGCAGATCTTGAAGGACGGTCACAAGACGACCCGGATATTGGTGAGTGGGACAATCCAACCCAGTAGGGAGGCGCTATATGCACTTGGGCGTATACCGTCCTCCCCTGGGGCACCATAGTTTAATATTAACTTGTATAATATGTAATCTATGCAAGCATGATTAGTATGTAGTATGCATGCCACCCTAGACCTTGTATGTTAGGGACTTGCACCCTTAGGATATGTGTAAGAGCCATGCATCCTGACACCATGTTTTCATGCTAGGAAAACCTCGACCTATGCATGTGTCCTATTAGTTTAATTTATTAAATTAAATGCGAACTTATGGTATTTTTGCATGCCTTAGTAAATATTATAACCTGGTGGTTATAATATATGTTCCCCGCATCTTGGTTATGCGCCCTGGAGGAATTCTGAAGAATTCATGACATTAGAGTTGTTGAGATGCGTTGCCGACGGATCCGAGTGGATCGTATACGTGTGGATAGGCTGTTTCTTTTCCCTTCGTTGGATCCGTATAGAGACTGCCCCAGTGTTAGACAGGCCTTCCTGACAGAGGGCTCCCATCAGTAGGCACCTCCTGATTTGGGTTCGGACTGTGCTGAATTGTGGGAGTGGACCAGGCGGCCTACGGAGTGGAGGAGAGACTATCGGTGGACCAAGGGTGATTAACAGCCTAGTCAGTCCCAATATCCTATGTCACCTATTGGAGGGTGAGGGTGAGGGTGTGGTGGGTCGGCGATGTAGCGACCCACTGGATTGTGTAGTTCCTGCCACTTTGAGGCTTTGAATAATTATTTGTGGTTAATATGAATTGTGATGCATGGGTTGTGCTATTCACTGAGCGTGTGGCTCACCCCTCGCATAATTTTTCTCCAGTTATCACTGAGTCGGACTTGAAGGAGGAGCTCCCCGAGGGACTTCATCAGTAGCGGAGCAGTGCCACGTCCCGCGAGTGTTAGAGGCCATCAGCATCCTTTCTTTTGATTGTATGTATTATATTTCCATGCTTGGGCACTCATTTGTATTATATTTGGATGTATTCGTGTTTATTGGCTCTCACAGGACAGTTGATTATGTATCGAGTCTATAGTATGTTTTTTAATTACAGACTCAGTCTTTTAGCTTCCGCTATCTGTGTATATATCATGTCAGCCTTGCTTTCGTCTGTGTTGTCATTTTAGTTGTTGTTTAGAATATGTTATTGATCTCCTGTATAGACTGCTGATATCATGTATACACTTGCCGCGTCCCGGGGATGGCCGCCCTGGGGCGTGAAGGAAAGGAAGCAAAGTGGTGGAGTGTAGGAGGAGAAGGTAGTGTGTGTGTGTGTTTGGGCTTGTGAAGCCCCAACCACCTCTTCTTCCTCTTCCTCCCAAAGGTCATTCCTTTCCCCCCTTATTGGTGTTGTTTGTGTGTCCGTTTGTGCTGAGAAATAGTGGCTGAATGTATGTGTATTATTTGTTTGTGAGAGGGAGTGTGTGTAAGCTTGGTAGCATGTGATGGTGATGGTGGGAGCCCTTATGTGCACCCTCTTCTCTTCTTCCCAAGGTATTTTCACCTCCCCTTTGTACCATGTAGATGTTAGTGTTTATGCTTCAAAGAAGTATGAGTGTTGCTATCTAGTATTTTGGGTGGTCAGCAAGGATGTACAAGTCCTGTTGTATGTGTTTTTCCCCTTTCTTGTTGTTGGGGGGTTTTGTGTTGTTGTAAGGCAGATTTCTGTCTTGTGAAAATCCTTATGAAATTAGTACCTAGATGCATGTTATGAAGATTATTATGTCTGCATGTGATTTGATCATCCAGGTGTCTAGATGCTATATATGAAATTTGGTGTCATAATATTACCTGTGTTGTAAGCTATAACCTGTTTTGCAATGACTGTCCAGATTCGCGTAAGAATTGACCAGTTTATGGAAATATTTTATTTCAAGAATTTAGAGAATAAATCAAGTTATGATGTATTCACGGATTATGATCCCAACATGTCATAGAATGTGTGTGATGTATGTCAGAATTTTAGGATAAGCATTTGGTGCCATGGAGACCAACATTTAGGGCTGGTTGTAGTAGATGTACCAGTTTTTGCATAATTATGTGTCAAAAAAGAGTTATTATGCATGGTGTGGGCAATATCAGGAGTTGTTGTCTTCATGAAGTAGGTTTGTATATGTGTCAGGATGCTTTATATTTAATTGAGCATCATTGGTTGTGTGTTGCAGATCTCGTAGACCGGATAAGCGACGATCCAAGTACCTGTGAGTGGTTCGATCCACCCTTTCGGGAAGCGCTCGATGCACATAGTCGTGCATCGCATATACCACCTAATGCTAACAAATATGGATCTAATATATCAATATAATCTACCAATCATAATTGAGTATAACTAGGGTATCTTATATATCATGAAGTATAGAGTATGGCATGCCATAGGTAGTCTTTTGTAGTGTTGTCTTCATATTAGTAAATGCTTAGTATGATTGTGTCATATTTAGCCATGGTATGACATTTATGCTAACTTACTAGTAGGCCTATGTTGAATTGTATAAAGTGTGTATACATGGTTTATTCATAGGTTATTTGGACATGTGGTCCATATACCTCTCTTGTGATAATTGTGCGTATATTTAGTGGTTTGACTGTCACACTTATGTAGTAATATGCATGTTATTTACTGTTGATCTCTATATACTCCAAAAGCATATTAACATGTACATATTAGCTAATATTGTGGTGTAAACTTTTAATGCGATATCAATTGTTCACTTGTTGGAAAGTTCTATGCCGAGTGACTTTTCTATTGCTTGAACACATATAGTTTTGGAGTATCAGTTGAACGATTTTGGGGAGTTGGGAATTTGAGGTGCTTTTGTTTTATTCAAGGTCTTCCACTACATGCATGGCTATATGAACCAATCATGTCCTCTCTAGGGTTTGATATATTTCAATTGAAAGAGGTTTTTATACTCGAAAAGGAGATAATATGAAGTGATTTGTAATACAATTCTTCTTCGTTGATATCATTTTTTTTTACTTAATTTAGTTCACATTTTTTGTGTTTGGGTGAAAGCTTCAACATTATAATTGGAACTGTCTCTGCCGAACAGTGATGATAATGTTATTCATTATTTTATGTATATAGACATTTAGCATATGTTCTACTGGTAGCTATATGTACCATCTTTTGGTGGGTACTGAACATTGAACCCTGTTCATCGCAGAATCATTTATTAGGGTGCACTTGTGTTATCTTATGTTGCTTGCTATGTTTTCATATGGTTCATGTACCTCTTATGAGGTAGAATTTCTTCATGTTACATTTGATTTATGTAATATTATTGAGTATGATGGAGTTGTAGTAGTTTATCTGCCCTACATCCATGTGAGGCTCTCATATGGGAGCCTCACATGGGAATTCGGGATAATTCCTTTATTGTATTGGTGTTCGTTAGTGTAGATACCCCAATTTTGACTGTCCAAAAAGACAAAAATACTTCAAGTAATACTTAGGAAAGAGCACATTTGGACATCTAATAGAAGACCTCTTTAGAAACCAAAACCGGAAACCCTAGTCCAAACACTTAGGAAAACCTGAGACATGGACAGGGGTGACTACTATCAAGTAGTCGCCCCATATTGGGCGGCTAGTTTCAACTAGCCGCCCCCAACCGACCCCAAACCGCCTTCATGGGATGGGACATAAAGCAGCATGATTGCGGTAGATTGTCCCTTTTAGCCACCTCATCTCGGCCGGTTCAATCTCAGTAACCGACCTAAGCCACCGCTTGTCAGAGATGGGACGTTTGGCAGGTCATGATGGGGGCGGCTACTTGATGAGAATAGCCGCCCCTCACCGGGCGGCTAATTTAAACATGCCGCCCCTCACCTAGACATTGTCAGAGAACAAAGATCTAATGGAAGGTCAAATCGAACACCTTATTACCCATTTTGATCTATTGTCTAGTGGACACTCACCTATCCCTTTTTTACAATAAATAGGGGCCATTCCCAAACATATCCATAACAATTCATATCCATATCAATATCACCATTCCCAAACCATTCACATTTCCATACCCCCACCACCACTTCAAACCCCTTGAGAGAGAAAGGGAGTCCTATTTGTGGGTATAAAAACCCATTTCCTACACCAAATTATCTTCCAAATCCACTGTCCAAAACCCTGGTTAAACTTAGTTTAACTTCAGCCAAACACCCAAACCAAACCCTGCCCAGGCTCTGCCCAAATAGAGCCAGGCACCAAGCGGCTACTCCTAACTAGCTGTCCCACACCAGGCGGCTAAACCCAACTAGCTAGCCCTTCTTCTACCCCTGATTCCCAAACCTCCTTTAGTCAAGTTCCCGGAGCAGAAGAGGATTCCTGTTTTCACCTCTGTGTACGGCATGCCCACAAACTCCCCCACGAAGGCGATCAAATCCGTCCAAACTTTTCCTGCTTTTGAGAAAGCACGTAGCGATCACTACCCTTGAATCCTCCTAAGGACCTGTCGGCTGCCTCAGCCAGGAACCAAAAAACCCCCACCACCCTTCCGAGAGACGATCAGATCGAGCCTGCCAAGGCACGAGCCAAACCTCCAAAGAACCCCCACACATGTAACCGGACCAAACCCGGAATGTCATCTTTTCTGGAGGCCACCCGCACGCCGCGCCCAGGGCCGGGGAACCTTTCCGAAAAACGATACCGACAGCCTGGCGATCACGGTGGGACATCCCACTTGAAAACAACCTCTAGAATGCCATAACTTGACTAGAATGCCATCATCCCTCCATAACTTGACTAGAATGCCATCACCCCTCTAGGAAAGCTAGGATTTCCCACCCCTCAAGTCTGACCCTCCTCTACTTTGCATTACAACATCCTTTACTGCTTTAAGCCACACACAGCTGTGCACCCTTTTACCGCTTTAATCACATCTCTTTACATCTTTAAGCCGCACACAATTGCGCACCCTTTACTGCTTTAAGTCGCACACAGCTGCGCACCCTTTACTGCTTTAAGCCGCACACAGCTGCGCACCCCCTTTACCGCTTTATTTACTGCTTTAAGTCTGCATTCATTTACACCTAGGCTTTTCCATATTCACACCATGGAGGCCTATACCCAGGAGAAAATAGTAGAGGAGAATGACAACCAGGGACACCAAACCGCCCAATTCCTCAACCACCTAGAGGAGAGGATGGCTACACTAGGATACCAGTCGGTCGAGGACATGTTCAATGACCTCACCGACTATCACCAGACCAAGGCCTTGAAGCAGGAAACTCCTGCTAAGACCCCCAAGGCTTGCCCCACCCCCAATACACTACCAACACCTGGTTTCTCGGTTAATATGATCCCATACCCCTTTTCTCCCCCCACCTTTTCCTCTGCCACACCTTCCCCCGTGAACCCAATATTTCCTGCAGCTTCTGCCCCAAGCCCTTACTAGGCTACATCCAACCCAGGGCCACTAAACTACCCACCCAAGGTAGAAACCCTGGACGAAACCATCCGGAGAATCCTCTCCGAGTCTAGCTCTTCTGCCCCCAAACACATGTCTCTACACAACTTGAGACAAATCCCGTCAGTCAACCTACCGGAGGGATTCAAAATCCTGAAATTTCACCGGTATAACGGTCGTGGAGACCTAGACATTCATTTAACTGATTTTTATCTAGATCCCCTATCCTTTCTAGATAATCAACCCTTGTTAATCTTCCTTTTCCAAAAATCACTCGAAGGAGGAGCACTACAATGGTTCTCCACACTCCCTGTAGACCACTTGTCGAATTTCTTGGCTGTAAGCGAGAAGTTTTTAGGCCGCTACGGTTACCAGAGGATTAGGACCCCCTCTATCTCAGACCTGACCGTAGAAAGAATGAGGCCTAGGGAGGAATTTGAGCAGTACGTGTCTAGGTGGTGCACCCTCGTCCACAGAACTAGCCTACAACTTAACGGAATGTCAAGAAATTGACATGATGTCATAGAGCTTGAGTCCAGAACTTTGTACGAGTCTTTCGTACGGAGACTGTATCACGTACCAACTTCTAATTGACCGCCACAACAGGATTTCCCGTTGTGCAGCCCAGTAGTCCAGACCCAGTCCCCACCTATCAGTGTTGTGTCTGTGTCATTAGGAGAGCTCTGTTTGAAGATTTGGGTACATAATTTTTTTTCCTAAGTTATGTATTCCTGATTTGGTATTTGGATTTGATTTTGTTAAAATCCAAGATGAAGAGGTTTAATTATGATTTTATTATGAGATGTCCAGTTTTGAGTTAGCTTTCGCACAGAAGTGGAATTAGATCAATTGGATTCTTGTAGTAAAAGTTATGGGTATTTTTCCAAGTATACCCCGGGGATGGAAATTCTGGCAGCAGCCCTGTTCCATGTTTGGCTCTAATTTAGGAATAGCTGGAGGGATTATCTGATCTTTTCATAAGCATGAAAGTTGTAGATAATCTTCTTAGCTTTCCATCGGTGTTGGAATTGAGCAATTCGGAGCTGTATCGGGGAAGTTATGGCTGTTCCAGTGAAGCTTGCGTAGAATTTCTAGTCGAAGGGCGACTTAGTAATTCCCCCTTAAGATATTTGATAAATATCTCTTCTCCTCTCTCTCTCCCCTCCCAAAAATCCCACAAGTAGCTTTTCTTGCCTCTCTTTCTCTTTTCATTTGCCCCCCCCCCCCCCCAATGTGTTTGATGAAAGGTCTCAAAGAGAAGGAAGAGGTGGTGGAGGAAGTGGTGGTTGATCTTGTGTTCTTGTGTTGATGTTGTTTGTTCCCCCCTCTCTCAAGCTTCCTTGCATGATCTCCCCCCCCCCCCCTGTTTTGCTGCCATGGAGGGCTGAGGAGGCCGAGGAGAGGTGGTGGTGGTCTTGATGGCGGCGTTTCGGTGCGCGAAGGGCCCCTGAACCTCCCCCTTTTGTTCCTCCTCCAAGGTGAGCTCCTCCCCTTCTTTTCTTGGTTTTCTAGGCTTAAGGGGTTGGTTGGGAAGTCATGCATGCTAGGTAGAGGTGTTAGGGTGTGTGTGAGGGGTTTGGAAGGGTTAAAATGAGGTTGGGATGGCTTGGACGCGAGCTGGGGACGGTCTGCGCACGTGCGCGGGCAGGCGCGCGCACAGGCGGGCGCAGGCAGGCGTTGGCTGGCACAATCCGGCGCGCAGTTGCGCGCGGGTGAGTGCGCGCCGGTGCGCGGGTGCGCGCGGGTGCAGGCGCGAGCGGGGGTGCGCACGGGCGTGCGCGCGAGCGTGCGCGCGCGCGGGCAGGGCGCTTGGGCACTGCGCCTGGGCGCGAGGCAGGGCGCCTGGGCACGGAGCTGGGGACCAGTGTGCGCGCGTGCGTGGGCATGCATTCGTGCGCGTGCTGGGGCGTGCGCGGGGTGCTGCGCGTGGGGCGCGGGCTGGACGCGCGGTGCGCGCGAGCGTGCGCGAGCAGGCGCGTGCGTGCGGCAGCGCGTCGGGGCATGCAGGCAGGCGCGTGGCAGTGCACCAATGGTGCCGGAGTGCATGCGTGCGTGCACATTCGTGCGTGCGCGTGCGGGTGGCCATGCGTATGGCTGCCTGGGAGTTCGGGAGTGAGTCGAGGTGCTCGGACTCGCGTGCATACGGGCCGTATGTACGTTTGTCCGAGTGTTGGGTATTTTTGTGTGTATTTTTAGTGGTATTTATGTATTTTACTCACCAAGTTGATTACCCTGTCTTACAGATCTTGACGGACAGTCACGCGACGACTCGGGTGTTGGTGAGTGGGACAACCCAACCCAGTTGGGAGGCGCTATATGCACTTGGGCGTATACCGTCCTCCCTTGGGGCACCATAGTTAATATTAACTGATTTATATGAAATCTGTGCAAGCATGATTAGTGTGTAGAATGCATGCCACCCTAACCTTATATGTTAGGGACTTGCACCCATAGGATATGTGTAAGAGCCGTGCATCCTGTCACCTTGTTATCATGCTAGGAAAGCCTCGACCTGTGCATGCGTCCTATTAGTTTGATTTATTAAATTAAATGCAGACTTATGATATTTTTAGCATGCCTTGGGGAATATTAAGGGGGCCTTGCGAGGTCAACATTGAGACCCGGGCTAGGGTACTCCGTGTTCCTTGTTTGGTTGGCGGGATGTCCTA
>JAUJYN010000047.1:699684-760836 GCA_030737835.1 Acorus gramineus
CCTCTCCCTTTTCTTAGTTTTGAGCCACCTAGGGTTCTCAAAACTTAAAACCCAAAACATAGAAAGGTTAGATCCGGTCCCGATCTACACCCCGGTGTTTTCGGATTCGAATTCCGAGGTGTTTAGCCCTTCTCCCCCTCTCTTTCTCCCCTGATGTGAGCCATTTCGAGGGCTAGGGAGGAGCTTGGCGGTGGAGGCCTTTGAGGAGGTGTTTCGGTGCGCGGAGAGCAACCGAACTTCCCTTCCTTCCCTTGGTAAGCTCTTTTTCCTTCTTTTTTTGGCTTAGGTGCTTGTTAGGAGGGTGGTTTTGAGGTTGGGTGGTGGTCGGCGGCTATGGGTGGCTGTCGGTGGTGGTTGGGGGTGGTCGGAGGCCATTGGTGGCCGGTGGTTGGTGGTAGAGGAGCTCGGGCAGGGAGGTTGGTTGTCTCGGGCAGCAGGCAGCACAGGCGCAGCAGGCGTGCAGCGGCAGGGCGCGCGCGAGGCGTGTGCTCGGGCGGCGTGCTGGGCGTGCTGGGTGCGCTGGGCGTGCTGGGGTGCTGGGTGTGCTGGGCGAGGATGCTGGGCGCTGGGCGCTGGGCGCTCAGCACCGTGCAGGAGCATGCACGCGTGGCGCTGGGCAAGGCGCAGGCGTGCGCGTGGTGAGGAGAGCAGTGGGTGCGAGCGGGCGGGTGCGCGTGCGGGGCGCTGTGCTGGGGCGTAGTGCGCACGGGTGCACCCGGGGCTGGGCGAGCAGCTGGTCGAAGGGTGATGCGCGTGGTGGTGCGCGAGGAGTGCGCGGGGGGCGGGGCGCTGGACGCGGGGCACACGGCGTGCGCGCAGGCTGCTGCGCTGGGGCGCAGTGAGCGCGCGGTGCCCGGGGAGCTCGGCGGCGTGTCCTGGCGTGCGGGCAGGGGCTCGGCAGGGCGCCTGGGCTCGCGGGCTGGGGCGCGGCGGTGCATCCGGGGGCGGGTGGCCGTGCGGGTGGTTGCCGGTGGTGCGGGGGTGAGTCGGGGTGCTCGGGCTAGCGTGCGTATGGGCCGTATGTACGTTTGCCCGAGTGTTGGGTACTTTTAGAGTATTTTTGTGTATATTTGTGGATTTTACTCACCAAGTTGATACCCTGTCTTGCAGATCTTGACGGACGGTCGCGCAACGACCCGACTTCCGGTGAGTGGGACAATCCAACCCAGTTGGGAGGCGCTATACGCACTTGGGCGTATACCGTCCTCTCCTGGGGCACCATAGATTAATATTAACCTGTTTAATATGTAATCCATGCAAGAATGATTGATATGTAGTATGCATGCTACCCTAGAGTGAGTATGTTAGGGACTTGCACCCTTAGGTTGTGTAAGAGCCATGCATCTTGTCACCGTGTTATCATGCTAGGAAAGCCTCGGCCTTTGTATGCGTCCTATTAGTTTAATTTGTTAAATTAAATGCAACTGGTAATGTTATTGCATGCCTTAGATAATATTAAGGGGCCTTGCGAGGTCAACATTGAGATCCGGGCTAGGGTGCTCCGTGTTCCTTGTTTGGTTGTCGGGATGTCCTATATTGGGACCTCATGGTGCTCTCCCAAGGTTTCTTTTCCCGCCTATATTAATGCATGTTCCCCGCATCCTGGTTATGCGCCCTGGAGGAATTCTAATGAATTCAAGACACTAGAGTTGTATAGATACGTTGTCAGCGGATCCGAGTGGATCATATGCGTGTGGGTAGGCTGTTCCTCTCCCCTTCGTTGGATCCGTGTAGGGACTCCTCAGCATAGACAGACTATCCTGACAGAGGGCTCCCATCAGTAGGCACCTCCTGATCTTGGACTCGGACTGTGCTGAATGTGGGAGTAGACCAGGCAATAGCAGGCTATCCTGACAGAGGGCTCCCATCAGTAGGCACCTCCTGATCTTGGACTCGGACTGTGCTGAATGTGGGAGTAGACCAGGTAAGCTACGGTGTGGAGGAGAGGCTATCGGTGGACCAAGGGTGATTAACAGCCTAGTCAGTCCCAATATCCTATGTCACCTGTTGAGGGGTGAGGGTGAGGGTGTATGGATATGTATGGATGTGTATGAATGATTATAAGTCCCAATATCCTATGTCACCTATTGAGGGGTGAGGGTGAGGGTGTGGTGGTTCGGCGATGTACGAACTACTGGATTTATGTTGATTATTTGTGGTTGATATATAGCTGTGATGCATGGGTTGTGCTGTTCACTGAGCGTGTGGCTCACCCCTCGCATAATTGTTTTTCCAGTGATTACTGAGGAGGATTTGAAGGAGGAGCTCCCTGAGCGACTGCACCAGTAGCGGAGTAGCGCTACGTCCCGCGAGTTGAGGCCATCAGCATCCTTCCTTTTTATTGTATGTATATATTTCTGTGCTTGGGCACCCAGTTGTGTATTATTTGGATGTATGTGTGTATATTGGCTCTCACAGGATATTTGATTTGTATCGAGTCTGTAGTATGTTTTGGATTACAGACTCAGTCTTTTAGCTTCCGCATCTGTGTATATATTATGTCAGCCTTGCTTGATCTGTGTTGTTGTCATTTTAGTTGTTGTTTAGAGTGATTTATTGATTCCCTGTTTAGACTGCTGATATCTTATATACACTTGCCGCGACCCGGGGACGGCCGCCATGTGGCGTGACAATTTCTATATGAGTATTCTGATCCTAGTGTCTGGTTTTCTTAGGTTGCTGATATGCCTCCTCGCAGAGGAAGGCGTGGACGTGGTCCCTCTCGGCATTTGGAGGTTCCCGGACCTACCAGAGGTGAGGATGCTACTGGAGAGTCCTCGGCTATGGGGCCAGGATTGGCACAGGAGCCTCCTGCATGGGAGCGTGCTTACGGTCGGATAGCAGATCTGGTGGAGACTCAGACGAGAGCATTAGAGGCCCAGACGAGGGCGTCAGCTGAGCAGGCTAGAGAGATTCAGGAGCTGAGGGCAGCCCGTGAGGCAGTTCCACAGGTCCCCTTGATGGCAGATCCGCCCGTAGTACCCGATGTACCTCCTGCTCCCGTGGTGGTTCCAGCGGTGGAAGTTCAGGATCGCCAGGAGAGGGAGGTGGAGCTAGAGGCTGCAGCAAGGGTGCACCAGAGTGGCCTCAACGCCTTTCTGAAGCTCCACCCTCCCGAGTTCCATGGCCAGGCGGCGGACCCCCTTGCCCCAGAGCGATGGTTGATGGAGGTGGACAAGATCTTCTCGACCATGCATTGCACCGATCGCCAGCGAGTCTCCCTGGCCACCTTCATGCTGAAGGGTAGCACCGCAGACTGGTGGGCTACCCGATCGGTGGACATTCCCGAGGGAGTGGAGCGACTTCTATGGGCGGGGTTCCGGAGGTATTTCCTGGAGGAGTACTTCCCGTTTTCGACGCGCCAGATCGTGATGCGGGAGTTTGAGCAGCTGACGCAGGGCTCCATGTCAGTCGTGGACTACTCCACACGCTTCACGAGGCTTTCCAGGTTCGCCCCAGCCTTGGTGATGGATGAGGAGACGCGGTGCCGTCGCTTCAAGATGGGTCTCATCAGCACCATTCGGGTGCATGTCTCTTCTCAGGCGTTCACGAGGTACTCGGACTTGGTGTCTCGGGCGAAGACAGTCGAGCGAGACCTCGGGGCCTCCGTGGGGTTTCCAACCCCTTCTGTAGACCAGAGACCTCCCAGGAGCCAGGACCAGGGACAACGCAAGAAGAAGCGGCCCCGCTTTGATAAGACAGCGGCTGCCGCTACTCAAGTCGATGTGGTGCCAGTGCGAGGTCCAGCACCCATTGCGGCAGTACCAGTCCAGTCCAGGCGACCGGAGATGCGGCGCTGTTACCATTGTTAGCGCATCGGGCATATTTTATATAATTGCCCTGATGCTGGCCGACCCCGCGTGCTGCCTCCGCAGCAGCCGTACCAGCAGCAGCTGCCTCAGCGCCAACAGCAGCACCAGCCTCAGCGTCAGCAGCAGTAGCCACAGGGTGGCCATGTTGACCAGAGGAGGCAGCCAGTGCAGCCTGTGAGGCGTGCCCCTGCTCCTCAGCCGTAGTTTGTTCAGGGCAGAGTTGCAGCACTTTCGGCCGAGGAGGCGCAGGCTTCGGGTAGCGTGGTCCGAGGTATTGTTCAGATCTCCCAGCTCCCTGCATATGTGTTATTTGATTCCGGAGCCACGCACTCGTTCGTGTCTCCCGCTTTTGCGAGACGGATGGGCGTGGCGTCCGCCCCTCTTGATGTTATCCTGGAGATATCATTGCCCGTCGGAGACCGTATTCTCCTCCGTTCTGTGTATCGAGGGTGTACCGTGGTGATTGCGGAGCATGAGTTTCTAGTGGAGTTGGTAGAGCTCGCCATGACGGACTTCGATGCCATCCTGTGAATTGATTGGCTTTCAACTAGTCACGCTAGCATCGACTGTTTTGCCAAGTCAGTGTCTTTCCACCTTCCGGGTCGGAGGTCCTTCCAGTTCGTGGGCGATCGTGACATAGCCCCTTTGGGGTTCGTGTCATCCATTCAGGCGTGGAGACTCCTTCAGGGAGGATGCGAGGGCTTTCTGGCGTATATTGCTGAGGAGGACGCACCGCTGCGGGCAGATATCAGTCAGACTCCGATCGTGGCAGAGTATCCCGAGGTTTTCCCCGATGATCTTTCGGGATTACCGCCGGATCGCGCGATCGAGTTTGAGATAAATCTGATTCCGGGGACCGAGCCAATTTCGAGAGCTCCGTACCGGATGGCCCCTGCAGAGCTGAAGGTGCTCAAGGAGCAGTTGGAGGAGTTGCTAGAGAAGGGCTTCGCACGTCCGAGTGTTTCTCCGTGGGGACCCCCTATTTTGTTTGTGCTGAAGAAGGACGGTTCGCTGCGGCTTTGTATTGATTACATGCAGTTGAACAAGTGGACCGTGAAGAACAAGTACCCCTTGCCACGGATTAATGATCTGTTTGACCAGCTCCAGGGAGCGCGAGTCTTTTCTAAGATCGATCTCCGTTCGGGCTACTATCAGCTGAAGATCCGGGAGTCAGACATTCCGAAGATGGCCTTTCGTACCCGTTATGGGCACTACGAGTTCAGAGTACTGCCGTTTGGGTTGACGAATGCGCCGGCGGCCTTCATGGATCTGATGAACCGGGTGTTTCGGCCCTTCCTCGACTCCTTTGTAGTAGTCTTCATCGATGATATTCTGGTGTACTCGAGGAGTCTTGAGGAGCACGCTCACCATCTCCGCACTGTCTTGGAGACTTTGGCCCGACATCAGTTGTTCACCAAGTTCAGTAAGTGCGAGTTTTGGTTGGAGCGTATGGCCTTTTTGGGCCACGTGATTTCCGGCGAGGGCATATCTGTGGACCCGGACAAGACGCTCGCCGTGTCGAATTGGCGTCGACCGTCGAACCCCACAGAGATTCGGAGCTTCCTAGGCTTGGCGAGTTATTACAGGAGGTTTGTCGAGGGTTTCTCGAAGATAGCTGTTCCTCTTACCTGCCTCGCTCGGAAGGATGTCCGGTTCGAGTGGTCCCCGGCTTGCGAGGAGAGCTTCCTGGAGTTGAAGCGAAGGCTCACCTCAGCGCCAGTTCTTACCCTTCCATCTGGGAGTGGTGGGTTCGCAGTTTACTCCGATGCATCACGGTTGGGTGTGGGTTGCGTCCTGATGCAGCACGGTAAGGTTGTGGCTTACGCGTTGCGTCAGTTGAAGCCCCATGAGCAGAATTACCCCCGCCCATGACTTAGAGTTGGCAGCGATCATCTTTGCACTGAAGATGTGGAGGCACTACCTCTATGGCGAGGAGTTCGAGCTCTTTACTGATCACAAGAGCTTGACATATTTGCAGTCCAACCGGAGCTCAACATGCGTCAGAGACATTGGGTCGAGTTTCTGAAGGACTATGATTGTGACATCACTTACCATCCGGGTAAGGCGAATGTCGTGGCGGATGCTCTCAGCAGGCAGCCCTTGGGCATGGCCGCCCACATGGCTGTACGTCGTTGGAGGCTTCTAGAGGAGGCCGCTTGCTGGATCAGCATTCGAGACACTCCTGCAGGTGGCTTTTTGGCCAGGCTAGTGGTGCAGCTTGTTCTTCTCGACGAGATCCACACGGCTCAGGGGCAGGATCCTCACTTTCTAGTCCTCTCTGAAGGCGTCGCCCGGGGTGAGCGTCCGGACTACCAGATTCGTGAGGACGGGATCCTGCGGTTCAGAGGTCGAGTATGCATTCCTGACGACGCAGAGCTGAAGCAAAAGATCTTGGACGAGGCCCATCGTTCGAGGTACACAGTGCATCCTGGTGGCACAAAGATGTACAGGGGCCTTCATCGTGGCTACTGGTGGCGCGGGATGAAGACGGATATTGCCCGTTTCGTTGCCCGTTGCTTGGTATGCCAGCAGGTGAAGTCGGAGCATCAGCGTCCTGCGGGGCAAGCTGAGTCCGCGTTTCAATGGGCCGTTCCTCATCCTCGAGCGAGTTGGGGAGGTGGCCTATCGCATAGCTCTGCCCCCACAGTTGGCCTCCATGACGTCTTCCATGTCTCGCAGCTGGGGCGTTACGTCCACGATCCTGCTCACGTCATCCCGTTCGAGCCGCTCATCTTCGAGCAGGACTTGTCATTCTTCGAGCAGCCGATCGAGATCCTGGACCGCCGTGAGAAGAGGCTCCGCACAAAGACCGTCCAGTAGCGATGGCAGCACCGTTCCGGTGCCGAGGCCACTTGGGAGCTCGAGGACGCCATGCGTGACGCGTATCTGTATCTTTTCCCTTCTTAGATGTTCTTGTATTTATTTTGAGGACAAAATTTCCTAAGGGGGAAGCATGTTATATATGTGTCACTTTTATCCTTCTGGTCACCATTGGAGCATTCTGGCAGTTTTTCAACTTTTTTTTTTTTCGATCGGAACCGCTAAAATTTTAGACTTTTAGCTATCCTCCTGAGTTTGAGGACTCCGATTGAAAATCTAACTGCATATTATGTGTCCTGGTGCCATTTCAAGCCACTCACAAAAATTTCATCGAATTCCGGTAACGTTTTAGAATTTCACAGTTCTGAATTGTATCCGGGTTTTTGACCAATCGAAAAGTCATTGGGAGACTTGACTTGGTCAATGTGGGCCCATGACTTGGTCAACTCTTTTGTTTTCTAGTGTGGTTAGGTTGACCCAAGTCAAAGTGCACCTAAACCTAACCTAAACCTAGCTAAACCTAATTAATTCTAAGTGTAAGTGAGTGTGTGTGTGTGGGGTGTGTGTGTGGTGACTTAAGGTCCACGCCCACCAATAGTTGCTCCTATTCATCTTCTTCTCTCTCTCAAGCTCTCACAAATCTCTCTCCCTTCTCTTTAAATCCACCTTTTGACCTAGTAGAAGGTGTTGGATTGGAAAACCCTAGAAGGAGAAAAGGAAGGTGAGGACCCGATCTATCTTTCCATGGTCTTGGATTTCCATTTCCCTTTGTTTTTCCTCCTCTCATGGCTCCCTTTCTCCTCTGTTTTTCAGCCTTGCTAGGGCTGAGAAGAGGCTTGTTGGTAGTGGTCTTGGTGGTGGTGTTTCGGTGCGCGAAGAGCACCCGAGTTCCTCCCCTTCCCTTCCTCTCCTTGGGTAAGCTTTCCTCCCCCCTATTTCTTGTTTAGATGCATGTTTAGGATGCGTTTTTTGGGTCACATGGGTGTTAGGGGTGTGGGAGGGCTGAGGAAGGTGGTGGGTTTGGCTCGGGCGCGAGTGCAGGGTCATCCGCGCGCGTGCGCGCGAGTCTGCGCCCGCAGGCAGTGCACGCGCGCGCAGTCGGGCACGCTGGGGGCGTACGCGCGTAGGCGCGGACGCGCGGGCGTGCGAGCGGGGTGCTTCTCGGGGGCGCTGTGTGCAGGGTGCGCGCGGGGGTGCGCGCGGGGTGCTGCGTAGGGGCGCAGTACGTGCGGGTAAGCGCGGGGCTGGACGCGCAATGCGCGCGGGCACGCGCGCGCGGCGGCGTGTCTGGGCGCTCGAGTAGGGGCGCGGCGGCGTGTCTGGGCGCTCGGGCAGGGGCGCGGCAGCGTGTCTGGGCGCTCGGGCAGGGGCACAGCAGCGCGCATATGCGCGCGGGCTGGGGCGCGGCAGTGCGCCCGGGGCACGGGCGTGCGTGCGTGCGTGAGCACCCGTGCGTACGCGTGTGGGTGGCCGTGCGCATGGCTGCCGTGGGTGCGGGAGTGTGTCGGGGCACTCGGACTCACGTGCGTACGGGCCCGTATGCATGCTTGTCCGAATGTTGGGTATTTCTAGCGTATTTCTAGCGTATTTTCTTGTGTATTTGTGTGGTTTACTCACCGTTTTAAATGCCATGTCTTGCAGATCTTGACGGACGGTCACGCGACGACCCGGGTATTGGTGAGTGGGACAATCCAACCCAGTAGGGAGGCGTTCGATGCACGTAGGCGTGCATTGCCCTCCCCTGGGGCACCATAGTTGCATATTAGCTAGTGTTGAATGTAAACTATGTCTTGCATGAATATTATGTTGTATCCATGCCACCTTAGACTTGCATGCTAGGGATATGCACCCTTATATTGATTAATATGATGTATCCATGCCACCTTAGATTTGTATGCTAGGTTTATGCACCCTTACATCATGTTAGAGGCCTATGCATGCCTAGACACCTTGCCCCGACCTGTGCATGTTCCCACCTAGTTTAATTTAATTAAATCTAATGTGAACATATGGTTATTAGCATGCCTTAGAGAATATTATAACCTTGTGGTTATAATATATGCTTCCCCGCATCTTAGTTATGCGCCCTGGAGGAATTCTGAAGAATTCATGACATTTGTAGAGTTGAGATCGGTGTCGGCAGATCCAAGTGGATCGTATCCGTGTGGGTAGGTTGTTTCTCTTCCCTTCGTTGGATCCGTGTAGGGACTCCTCAGCGTTAGACAGGCCGTCCTGACAGAGGGCTCCCATCAGTAGGCACCTCCTGATTTGGTTTCGGACTGTGCTGAATCGTGGGAGTAGACCAGGCGAGCTACGGAGTGGAGGAGGGACTACCGGTGGACCAAGGGTGATTAACAGCCTAGTCAGTCCCAAAAGACCATGTCACCAGTTTGAGGGTGAGGGTGAGGGTGTAGTGGGTTGGCGATGAGCGACCCACTGGTTTGTGTAGTTGTTGCCACTTAGAGGCTATGAATGATTTGAGGTTAATATGAATTGTGATGCATGGGTTGTGCTATTCACTGAGCGTGTGGCTCACCCCTCGCATATATTTTTCTCCAGTGATATCTGAGTCGGATCAGCAGGAGGAGCTCCCCGAGGCACGTCAGCACTAGCGGAGCAGCGTCACGTTCTTCGTGTGAGAGGCCATTCAGCATCCCCCTTTTTATTGTGCGTATTGTATTCCGTGCTTGGGCACATGTTTGTATTATATTTGGATGTCGTTGTATATATTGGCTCTCACAGGACAGTTGATTATGTATCGAGTCTGTAATATGTCTTTGAATTACAGATTTAGTCTTTTAGCTTCCGCTATTTGTGTATATATCATGTCAGCCTCATTGTTGTCTGTGTTGTCATTTTTGATGTTGTTTAGGGTATGTTATTGACCTCCTGTATAGACTGCTGATATCATATATACCCTTGCCGCGTCCCGGGGACGGCCGCCCTGGGGCGTGACAGTACTGATCATGGGGGTATACCAGGTAGAGGCTACCCGGGAGAGAGTTACCGATGACAAAGGGTGTAGAGCAGATGAATTTCTCCCAACAGTTCTGTGTCATCCTTAGGGGTGAGGGTGAGTTGAATTCATGTAGTCACGTGACTCTTATACCCATCGAATATACTCTGGGTATGTTACTCCTAACACTTGAGGTATCATAGTGTATCTCTACCTCGTAGCGGATGGACTCGTTGTATCTCGTTATCCAGTAACACCATATGTTATGGTTAACAGTTGTTCCTCTCCGAGTGTCCCAAGAGCCTCTCTCCGAGAGTGAGAGCGAGAGTGAGGTATGGTCGCGCCGTCGTGTGACCATATTATCCTTTGGGTTTCTACCCATGTTTTTCCTTGAAAGGAAATTGCCTTAGTATTGAATTGTTGTGATGGTGTTTGGTTTCCAGCCACTCACTGAGCTTGTAGCTCACCCCTCGCGCACTGTTTCTTCTACAGGGGTGGTGTTGGGCATGGAGCTGGAGCTTCTCTGTGGTGTGGTCTTGCGTGCGAGGAAACATCCGTCTGGCGGTTGGCGAGTGCGAGGCTGTCAGTAGTCCTAGAGTCACTTATGTATTGATAAATCGTGCGTGTTGCACTAGTTGTATTTTATTTGGACTAGACTTGGCTCTCACAGGACAGTGATTGTGTATTCAAGTCTGTAATAATATTTTGGTTTACAGACTTAGTGATGTTTTATGCTTCCGCTTTTCAGTGAGCTATCAGTTATCATTGCTTTGTTAGCCTTGTATGTTTTATTGGCGTCATTGTTGACCTCTTGTACTGATTGCTGATATTATATATTGCCACATCTCGGGGATGGCCGCCCTGGGGTGTGACGTATATAACTTGATGATTTCATGAGTTTCTTGTTGGATTTCTTATGATTTTAAAAGAATCTTAGATCTTATGTTATAGCCTTCATATTCTATAATTTTCAATAACGCATGAGCCTTTTTTATATATATATAAGAAAGAATATGTTATGTATACCTCATGCTTAGAATTTTCATTCATTGATGTAGAAATCATGTTTATGATCTTTAAACCTTATACACTTAGATTCGAACCAATGCCTATATTATTGTGATTTTTGGAGTTTTAAACATGGATCCATACTAGTTATTTATGCCTATGTTAAACCTAGGGTTTTCAAAGATATTTTCAAAGAGTTTTTATTGGTCTTAATCAGATTTTTCATACGTATGATTTACTTTCGTTGTAAACTCTTTTCTGTTTTACAACGTTTAAATGACTCGCGTAGGGTTTTTGATGATAGAATGTGTTAGGGTATTTTTAAAAAAAAAAAAAAAGAAAATAGGGTTTCATGTTTTCTACCTCGGGACAGCTCTTGTGAGAGCCGTCGGGCATGTTCTGGACGACTCCCAGAGGAGTCGTCGGTTTGTTTGGGATGGCCCTGGTAGAGCCGTCCGTTTTTCCTCGGATTGTTCCTGGAGGAGCCGTCGGGTTTTTGGTAGGTGCGGACCCCATCAGGTCCCGTATTGTTTGATCTTACTGTGACCTAGCCATATCATTTCTTGTCAGATTAGATTTACTGTAAGACTCGGTTGTGGTTTGCGAATCGTTGGACCTTAGGTGAGTAGGTCTAGTCTCTATATAGCTTTCGAAACTACTTATATTTATATCATATTCGCATCATGCCTATGTTATGAATACAACAGTTATTTTGAGTATGGAATACATGAGCATGACATCACGTTTTGAGACAATATTTTATGTATGAACTATATATTGGAGACTTGTTATTATTGCATGCAAACTATGGGTCGATGAATTGATTATGCATGCATATGATCTGTCTACATGACCCCGTCTGCGTGACATTGTCTGCGTGACGACCGGTTTGCGTGACCTAGTCTAGTGGGAACTTGTCTACATGACGCCTACGTGATGAAGCTTTAGATGGAGCACCTTTTGGCTGCGTGCCATACAAGCATGCGTGTCCGTTGCATCATACGCATCATGTAGTTAGTGTTGTGATTTGTGGCTATTCCTCTAAAGAGATGCATTATGTTTTATCGTTACACTTGTGAAAATATATATATGTGTTAAATTCTGCTTGTTTTTATTTTATGGGATTGTTCTAAAAATTTTGTTATTATTATTATTATTATTATTGGGACGCATTAGGTCCATTCACTGAGCGCGTGGTAGCTCACCTCTCTTTTCTCAACCTTTCAAAATAGCTGTTGGTGATCGTCGCTCGTGGTGAGGCGTTAGCAATTTAGTTCGCGTTTTATCTTCGTTGCATCGTAGGTGTCGAATAAGTCTTCTTCTTGGCATGTAGTAGATGTCCTTAGCCTTATCAGCAAAACCAGAGGAATTATTATTAGTATTAAATAAAGAACTCGTGTGTATTCATTCAAACTTAAGAATGAATTATTGAGATCCTGTGGTTGGTTTATGTTTCAAACCAGCGAGTTTATGAGTTTATTTATATTATTCGATATTTTGTGGATTGTTTACGTAACGCACCGTATCGCATGCCTTAATTAAGGATAATGGGTATGGGGGTGTTACACTGACTGACGGGATCTATCACAAATTATGGAGAGACGTATTTGGGAGCAGAAGGGCCAGTCTCAGAGATGATTCTCCGGATAGTTTCATCCAACGTTTCTGCCTTGGGTGGGCAGTTTAGTGGTCTAGGGCTGGATGTGGCCTGGTAGGGACCTGGGGCAGAAACTGTTGGGAATATTGGATTTGCGGGGGAAGGCGGAGTAAATGAAAATGAGGGAGGAGAAAATGGCCTCTGATTGACGGGGAGACTGGGTGTTGGTGGGGTGAGGTAAGCCTTGGGGGTCTTGACAGGGGTTTTCTGTTTCAAGGTCCTGGCTTGGTGAAGGTCGGCTAGGGCATTTAATATGTCCACCGATTGGTATCCTAGGGTGACCATCCTTTCCTCTTTAGGAGGCCAAGGATCTGTCCGGTCTGGTGTCCTTGGTGTACTTTCTCCTCTATATTGTCACCAGGAATATAGTTTTCCATGTGGTGGATGTGGAATGAAATGGAATAGTTCGGGGTGTGAACGAGTTCAAGTTTTAAAGCAGTAAAGGGTGTGACTAAAGCAATAAAGGGTGTGATAAATCAGTAAAGGATGCGTAGATAGTGTGGGACTTAAAGCTACTAAAGGTGTAATATATGTGTCACTTTTTAGCCTATTGGTCACCTTTGGGTCATTTCTGGCAGTTTTCCAATTTTTTCTTTTTTCGATCGGAGCCGCTAAAATTTTAGACTTTTAGCTATCTGTGTGAGTTCGAGAACTCCGATTGAAAATCTAACTGCATATTATGAGTCCAGGTGCCATTTTGAGCTACTCATAAAAATTTCATCGAATTCCGGTAACGTTTTAGAAAATTTTGCAGTTTCGAATCGTATCTGGGTTTTGACCAATTTTGGATTGTCAAAGGGTGACTTTGACCAGGTCAAGAAGACTTGGACCAATTCAAAGTTAACCATTGACTAGGTCAAGGGATTTTGTTTTTTTTGTTTGGTTGGGTTGACTCAAAGTCAAGCCTCACCAACTCACTTTTTCTCATAAATGTGAGTGTGTGTGTGTGTGTGTGTGTTACTAGTGGTGGGCGTCCCCTTTCATCTCCCTCTCCCTCTCACTCTCTCCTTCACTCCCTCTTCCTTGTTTGTTCTAAATAGAGGTAGTAAAAGAAGAAGAAGAAGAAAGACCTAGAAAGGAAAAAAGAAGGTATGTGTGTGTGCAAACTTTGTGTGTTGTTTGTTCTTGTTTCCCTTCTCTCTAACTCCCTCTCATGCCTTCCCTCCCCACCCCTGATTTCAGCCATCAAAGGCTTGGAGAGTGGTTGAGAAAGTGGTGGTGTTGGTGGTGGCGGTAGAGGTGGTTTGGTGCACGAAGGGCACCCAACTACCCCCCTTTTTCTTCCTCTCCTTTCGGTAAGTTCTCCTCTTCCCTTAGCTTTGTTTTAGATGATTGTTAGGGCTTTGAAGTGTTCTAGCATGCTATGCATATGTGGTAGGGGGTGTGGGAGGGCTGAGGAGGGGGTGGGGGGAGGTTGGGCGCGCGCGTGGGGCCATCCGCGCGCGTGCGCGCGCGTCTGCGCGCGCAGAGGGGCGCTGGCGCGCGCGTACGCGCAAGAGTGCGAGCGTGCGCGCGGGCACGACGCGCAGTGCGCGCGGGCGAGTGCGAGGGTGCGCGCGCACGCGGCAGCGCGTCTGGGCGCGCGGGTAGCCACGCGGCAGTGCGCCAAGGGTGCTGGGGCGCGTACGTGCATGCGTACGCGTGCGGGGGGCCATGCGTGTGGCTGACCGAGGGTTCGGGTAGGTGTCGGGGCACCCGGACTTGCGTGCGTACGTGCGTACTCGCATGCGTGCGAGCCCGTATGCATGCTTGTCCGAGTTTTAGGCATTTCTAGTAAATTTCATGTATATTTGTGTAGTTTACTCACCATATTGAATGCCCATGTCTTGCAGATCTTGGCGAACGGTCACGCAACGACCCGGGTTGCGGTGAGTGGGTCAATCCAACCCAGTAGGGAGGCGTTCGATGCACGTAGGCGTGCATTGCCCTCCCCTGGGGCACCATAATTGCATATTAACTTGTATGAATGTAAACTATGTTAATGCATGTTTTGATATGATGTAACCATGCCATGTTAGACATTGTATGCTAGGGATATACATCCATGTATCATGTATAGAGGCCCATACATGCCTAGACACCATGTCCCATGCTTGAAAAGCCTTGATCTATGCATGTTTCCCATTTAGGTTAATTTAATTAAATCAAAATGAGATTATGTTAGTATAAGCATGCCTTAGCAAATATTATAACCTTGTTATTATAATATATGTTTCCCCGCATCTTAGTTATGCGCCCTGGAGGAATTCTTGAGAATTCATTACCTTAGTAGTGTTAGTAATCGTTGTCGACGGATCCAAGAGGATCGTATCCGTGAGAGTAGGTTGTTTTCTCCCTTTCGTTGGATCCGAGTAGGGACTAACCGGGTTGGGAAAAGCTGCCCTGACAGAGGGCTCCCATCGGTAGGTACTACCGATGCATTTAGGAATGTACTGACCATGGGAGTATACCAGGTAGAGGCTACCCGGGGAAAGGGCTACCGGTGGACCAAGGGTGTGGAGCAATCTAATCTGTCCCAAAAGGCCTATGTCACCTCTAAAGGGTGAGGGTGAGGGTGGGGTGGGTCGGCGATGCTACGACCCACTAGCTTATACAGTTACTCCCGTTTAGGGACTTTAATTATTTTAAGGTTAATATGAGTTGTGTTGCATAGATTGTGCCATTCACTGAGCGTGTGGCTCACCCCTTGCATATTCTTTTCCTCCAGTTGTTACTGAGTCGGATCTGAAGGAGGAGCTCCCCGAGGCATCACATCAGTAGCGGAGCAGCGTTCACGTTTTGGGTTCTGCGAGTGAGAGGCCATCAGCATCCCCTTCTTTTGCTTGTATGTATTGTTATCCGTGCTTGGGCACAACACTTGTATATGGATGTCTTTGTTTATATTGGCTCTCACAGGACAGTTGATTATGTATTCTGGTCTGTAATATGTCTTTGAATTACAGACTCAGTCGTCTAAGCTTCCGCTATATGTATATATATTATGTCAGCTACATCATTTTCGATGTTGTTTAGAGTTTATTTATCTCCTGTATGGACTGCTGATATTATATATATTTGCCACGTATCGGGGACGGCCGCCCTGGGGCGTGACAAAAGGTACCTGCGAGGCTGCATCGTGGGCTACCCGCAGTTCCTGAATCTCACGCGCCTGCTCCGCCAGTGCCCTTGTCTGGGCCTCCAATGCCCTGGTCTGAGTCTCTAGAAGGTCTGCCATACGAGCGTAACCACTCTCCCATGCAGGAGGCTCTTGCACAGGTCCTAGTCTAACCGCCAAGGACTCTCCAGCAGACTCCTCGCCATCGGCAGGTTAAGAAACCTCCGAGGCCTGAGGGAGACCATGTCCATGTATCCATCCGCGAGGAGGCATGTCAGAAACCTAAGAAATAGACACTATGATCAGAATACTCATATAGAAATTCTAGGACTCATCTCTAAGACAACACTTGGCTCTGACAGGACCAGGCTCTGATACCAACTTTTGCCCAGGGCGGCCATCCACGAGACATGGCAAATATATAATATTAGCTATCCACATCAATAAGGACTCTAGCAAAACATCCAACGCAACAAAACAATTTTTCAAGCGATAGCTATCATAATATATATACATATAGCGGAAGCTAAACAACTAAGTCTGTAATCCCAAAAACACATTACAGACTAGATTACATAATCAATTGTCCTGTGAGAGCAATATAAACCAAACGACATCAATATAGATACTATGCACAAGCACAAGTACCAAATACATACAATAGAAGGGGGGGATGCTAATGGCCTCTCACTCGCGAAACCCAAAACACGGACGCTGCACCGCTGCTGATACTGCGCTAAGGGAGCTCCTCCTTCGGATCCGACTCGACGCCAACTGGAGGAAACAACATGTAAGGGGTGAGCAACATGCTCAGTGAATGGTACAATCCATGCAACACAACTCATTATTAACATTTCAAGTAATTAAGGTCCCAACAAGATGGGAGCTGTTATGTATGTGTCACTTTTAACCTTCTGGTAACCGTTGGGACATTCTGGCAGTTTTGGTTTTTTTCATTTTTCGATCGGAACCGCTAAAATTTCAGGCTTTTAGCTATCACCCTGAGGTTCAGGGCCGCGATTGAAAATCTATTTGCATATTATGTGTCCTGGTGCCATTCCAAGCCGCTCACAAAAATTTCATCGAATTCCGGCAACGTTTCAAAATTTCACAGTTCCGTGGCGTATCCGGGTTTTGACCGAGCGAGAAGTCATTGGGTGTCACGCCCCAGGGCCGGCCGACCCCGGGACGCGGCAAGTGTATATATGATATCAGTATAACAGGAGTTCAATAACATACTCGCACAATAACTAAAACGACAACAAAGACAACAGAAGCAGGGCTGACATAATATATACACCAAAAGCGGAAGCTAAAAACTGAATCTGTAACTCAAAACATAGTACAGACTCGATACATAATCAACCGTCCTGTGAGAGCCAATATATACAAAGACATCCAATAATACACAGACGCGTGCCCAAGCACGAAATAAATACATACAATCACAAGGGATGCTGATAGCCTCTGAAACTCGTGGGACGTGGCGCTACTCCGCTACTGATGAAATCCCTCGGGGAGCTCCTCCTCTGGATCCGACTCAGATGACTCTGGAGAAAAATATTATGCGAGGGGTGAGCCACACGCTCAGTGAACAGCACAACCCATGCATCACAGCTTATATTAACCACAACCAGATGCTATAATCCACAATCATCATTTTACAAGCCACAAAATGACAGGAACAATACAATCCAGTGGGTCGCTACCACCAACCCACTACACCCTCACCCTCAATAGGTGACAAAGGATGTTGGGACTTCACAAACCAGTGGGTCGCTATCGCCAACCCACTGCACCCTCACCCTCACCCCTCAATAGGTGACATAGGATATTGGGACTTAGCAGGCTGATAATCATCCTTACACAACCCAGTGGGTCGCCACATCGCCGGCCCACCACACCCTCACCCTCACCCCTCAATATGGTGACATAGGATATTGGGACTGACTAGGCTAATGGTCGCCCTTGGTCCACCGATAGTCTCTCCCCACTCCGTAGGCCGTTTGGCCACCCCCACATTCAGCATAGTCCGAGTCCAAGATCAGGAGGTGCCTACTGATGGGAGCCCCTGCACGGGACAGCCTTTCCAACGCCGGGGTAGTCTCTAAAGGATCCAACGAAGGGAACAGATCAGCCTATCCATCGCATATGATCCACTCGGATCCGCAGACAACACATCCTAACAACTCTGATGTCATGAATTCTTTAGAATTCCTCCAGGGCGCATAACCAAGATGCGGGGAACATGCATAGTAATAATTATTAATAAGGGATATCATAATAATTATTTACAAGAGTTATAATATTATTGGGACAAGAAACCTTGGGAGGGCAGCATGAGGTCCCGATACAGGACATCCCGACAACCAAACAAGGAACACGGAGTACCCTAACCCGGGTCTCAATGTTGACCTCGCAAGGCCCCTCCCTATAATATTATACAAGACATGCTAACATTTAAATTAATAATCAAACTAATAGGACGCATGCATAGGCCGAGGCTTCCTAGCATGGGAACAGGGTGCATGGCTCTTACACATATCCTAAGGGTGCAAGTCCCTAACATACAAGTCTAGGGTAGCATGCATACTACATTTTAATCATGATCGCATGGATTACACATTACAACAGTTAATATAAATCCATGATGCCCCAGGGGAGGACGGTACACGCCCAAGTGCGTATAGCGCCTCCCTACTGGGTTGGATTGTCCCACTCACCTGTAACCGGGTCATCGCGCGACCGTCCGTCAAGATCTGCAAGACAGGGTAACCAACTAGGTGAGTAAAATACACAAGAATACCACAAAAATACACAAAAATACTCTAAAAAATACCCAACACTCGGACAAGCGTACATACGGCCTGTACGCACGCGAGCCCGAGCACTCCGACTCACTCCCGAACCCCCGGCAACCACCCGCACTGCCACCCGCCCCCGGATGCACCGCCGCGCCTCAGCCCGCGCACCCATACGCCCTGCCGAGCTCCTGCCCGCACGCCAGGACACGCCGCCGCGCTCCCCGGGTGCACCGCGCGCTCGCTGCGCCCCAGCGCAGCAGCCCGCGCGCACACCGCACGCCCCGTGTCCAGCACCCCGACCCGCGCGCACTCCGCGCGCACCACCAGCCTCGCCCCGCGTGCACCCCGCACGCGCCACCCCGCTCGCATCACCCACTGCTCATCTCACCGCGCGCACCTGCGCCTCTGCCCAGCGCCCCGCGCGCATGCTCCTGCTCGGTGCCCAGCGCCTAGCACCCTCGCCCAGCACACTCAGCGCCCAGCATCCGCGACCCAGCGCCCAGCACCCGGGACCCTCACCCAGCGCCCATGCGCACGCTCAGCAACGCGCGCCTAGCGCGCCTGGCAGCACGCGCCCAGCGCGCCTGCCAGCCTGCCCGCGCTGCTTGCCCACGCTGCCTGCCTGCGCGCATCGCCGAGTGGCCCGAGTACCGCTCGCCTGCTGCCCGAGCACTGCCCGCCTGCCTGCCTCCTACATGCCAGCGCTGCCAGCCTACCCAGCGCGCCCAGCACGCCCCCTGCACCACCCGAGCGCACGCCCGCGCGCACGCCCGCACGCACGCACTCGCGCGCCCGGCCACCTGATGCGCTGCCTGCTGCGCCCGCTGCCATCCTGCCCGGGACAGACCACCAACCTGTCCGAGCACCTCTACCACCAACCACCGGCCACCAATGGCCTCCGACCGCCTCCCAACCACCACCAACAGCCACCCACAGCCGCCGACCACCACCCAACCTCAAAACCACCCTCCTAACAAGCATCTAAGCCAAAAAAGAAGGAAAAGGAGCTTACCAAGGGAAGGAAGGGAAGTTCGGTTGCTCTCCGCGCACCGAAACGCCTCTCCAAGGGTCTCCACCACCAAGACCCCTTCCCACCTCCGAAAGGGCTCAGATCTGAGGAGAAGAGAGGGCGGGAGAAAGGGCAAGACTCGCCGGAATTCAAATCCGAAAACACCGGGGTGTAGATCGGGACCGGATCTATCCTTTCTATGCTTTGAGTTTTAAGTTCCAAGCACCCTAGGTGGCTCAAAACTATGAAAAAGAGAGAGGGGGAGAGAGAAAATGCATTTGGGAAGATGATGAATAGTGCTAGGCAACTTTTGCTACCCACTTAAGTAAGTCAAACCTCATTTAGATTAGGCTAAGCTAGGTTAATTAGGGTTTAAGCTAGCTTAGGGAGGCTTAAGTGTGGTTTGACCCTAGTCAACCCAACCACACTAAAAGCCAAAACCATTTGACCAAGTCAAAGTCTCCCAATGACTTTTCGCCCGGTCAAAACCCGGATACGCCGCGGAACTGTGAAATTTTGGAAACGTTACCGGAATTCGACGAAATTTTTGTGAGCAGCTTGGAATGGCACCAGGGCACATAATATGCAGTTACATTTTCAATCGGAGCCCTCAATCTCAGGGCGATAGCTAACAGCCCGAAATTTTAGCGGTTTTGATCGAAAAACGAAAAAAACCGAAAAACTGCCAGAATGCTCCAACGGTTACCAGAAGGTTAAAAGTGACACATATATAACATTCTTCCCCCCTTAGGAAATTTTGTCCTCAAAATAATGCAAAAACATCTAGGAAGGGAAGAGATGCGGATACGCGTCACACAAGGCGTCCTCGAGCTCTCAAGGGGCCTCGGCACCGGAACGGTGCTGCCATCGCACCTTGACCAGATGGACGGTCTTGGTGCGGAGCCTCTTCTCGTGGCGGTCCAGGATCTAAACTAACTGCTCGACGAATGACAAGCCCGGCTCGAAGACGAGCGGCTCGAACCGAATGACGGGAGCAGGATCGTGGACACAACTCACACCCAACCGCGATGCCTTGGAGCACACTGCGAACCCACCCCTCCTAGTCAGAAGGGTAAGAACTGGCGCTGAGGTGAGCCTTCGCTTAAACTCCAGGAAGGTCTCCTCGCAAGACGGAGACCATTCGAACCGGACATCCTTCCGAGCGAGGCGGTTAGGAGGTACAGCTATCCTCGAGAAACCCTCGACAGACCTCCCGCAATAACCCGCCAAGCCCAGGAAGCTCCAAATCTCTGCAGGGTTCGACGGTCAACGCCAATTTGACACGGCGAGCAACTTGACCGGGTCCACAGATATGCCCTTGCAGGAAATCGCGTGGCCCAGAAAACCATCCGCTCCAACCAAAGCTCTCACTTAATCAACCATCAGCTGATGCTTCCAGGGTACTCCTTGAATGGGAAAAGAAACCTCAGGAGAGCAACATGAGGTCCCGACATAGGATACCCCGACAACCAAACAAGGAACTCGGAGTACCCTAGCCCGGGTCTCAACGCTGACCTCACACGGCCCCTTAAACCAGAAAAGGAATACTAGAAGAAGACATCACTCTTAAGGAACACCAGCAACCGCACTGGATTATCTACATCTAGATAATCACCCACCGATATCCTTCAACATCCATCACAAGACCGGACCCAACCTCCTTGGGAACGGTCGAACAACAATTGGGTCACGGGACGACGCGTCTTCGCCTCATCCACTGTAACGTCTCTGTATTTTTAGCCTTATATATTTATTTTAAATATATAATGGAAATTTTAATTGAAATTTAATTATTTCATTTTTCAGATTTGGCGGTGGGCCCAAATGGGTCTAATTTGATTTATAATTATAAAAAATTATAAATTGATGTTGAAATATTTATTTTATATTTTTTTGGAGATCTTTATAGTCTCAAGATATTTTGGTTGAAATTTGGTGAGATTCGGAGTTAGGAAAATTAGGTTTTTAGGATTTTGTGTTAAGTTATTGGGCCCAGGGATCTAGTCGCGAATCCAGAATATCTTTTAATAGGCTTCAGGGATCCGTTTGTAAATCGGATAGGGATCTGTCTGTAAATCGGATAAGGACCTAGTTGTAAACCCGTAATACTTGAGGGGTCGTTTTGTAATTTGGTAAAAACCCCTTTTATATAACACGTTTTGGGTTAGGGTTTGCATCAGAATTCTCATGAGGCAAGAAAGGTGGTGATGACCTAGCTCTACCCGTCGAGCACCACAAGGTGATAAATCTTTCTCTTTTGATTTTTATTGTTTAGTGTTTCAATTTAGTTTGGTTAGGAGATGATTGTGTCAATCTATTATTTGGGAAAGAATGTTGATGGATTAGGGTTAGGGTTTGATTGATTTTAAATAGATGATGTTTTTATTAGATTTCAATGGATCTTGAAGGATTTCTTAAGATCAAACTAGATTTATTGGTTTTGGGATTTAAGGGTTATTTTCGGGTGGATTGAATACCTGATCATTAAATCGTGTTTTTGACTATGATAGAGCCGTTTCTGGGAAAATTGTATTTCACAAACAGAAATAGGTTTCGAAAAGATCTTTCCAACGAATCTTGAATCGGATGATTTGGAGTTACGGTTAGAAAGTTATGATTTTTCAAATATTTCTGTGCAGTTTCTTAGAATTCAAATATTTAGCTTCATGACGAAGTTTGATGAAATTTAGAGATTTAAAAGGATCCCAAATGGATGTTTAATGAGTATAATTTGATTTGTGGGTTTTGATGATTTTATTGATCTTGGTGATTCAAATTGGATTTTTAAATCAATTAATTTGGTTTAGTGGGATCAATGAATATTAATTGAATATTATTGTTATTTGGATGTAAATTGATTGGATTGAGTTATTTGGATCATTGGAGTTATAGTGGAGCCGTAATGGATCATTGGAGTTGTATTGGATTATTTGTCTAAATATTTTATTCGAGGATTGATCGATTATGTGAGTCTTATGAAATAAATGGATATTGATTATCAGATCATTGTGAGATATGAACATTTTAATTTTTATTCAGAGTTGGGATTTTTGTTAGGCCTTTAAGGTGAGTTGCGGATTGTAGGTCTATTTGGTACGGGCACTTGGGATTATTGGGCCGAGCGCTGTTGTCAGTTGTTTGTCATGATTGAATGATTTCTTATTTATTGATTGCATAATTGTTATGCTAGGTTATCCACGTGCGAGTGTGTAGCGTTCATGCACGTGCATCGGTTTGTATTGCGTGGACTGGAGGTGAGTGGATGTCTCTATATTATTTGAAAAGCATCATGTTATTTTATGATTATGAAATCTATCTTGTATGAAGCATATGAGCATGTTGTCACCATATAGGTTGATATTTTGGATATATTGTATGCATTGGAAATTATGGGATTTATGAAAATCGTCGCATGCTGTATACTTGAAAGAAGTAGTTTTGATTGTGCATGCATCAAATCGTCTAGGTGGCTCAGTCTAGGTGGCTGCGGTCTAAATTTGACCCAAGTCTAGGTGGCTATGTCTACGTGGCCCGATTTCCAAAGTGAAATCTCTGCGGCTAGGTGTCGTGGAAAGCGGGCATGCGTGTCCGTTGCATTCATATACATCATGTAGTTTGAAATCATGAGAAGATTTTTATGACATCACATTTTTTTCGAAAGAGAAATGTTATTATATCCTTGAATGTTTTAAAGGGCTTCTTTATTATAAGCTTTGCGTTATATTACAACAATTGTTCCATATACACTTTTAACTGATTATTTTGAAGTATAATATATTATTGGGACACTTGTGTCCATTCACTGAGCATGTGGTAGCTCATCCCTCTCTCTTCCCAACCTTTCAGATTAGCTGTTGGTGGCTGTCGATCTCGTTAAGGCGTTGGAGTTTGAAGCTCGTATTTTATTTCCGGAGCACTAGACTTGTGTAAAATGTGTTGGTCATTTCTTTGGCATGTAGAGGACCCATATGTATGATAGTGTGGATATATAAATTTAGTTGTTCTCGATGTATATTGAATTTGTGTTGGATTTTAGCCTTGACAATATATGTATAATTATGGGATGTATTCGTATGTTCTCTGGATGAAAAAAAATATATATATATATATATAGAACTCTGAGATTCGAGGAATTTAGTTAACGCAACCGGATTTCACGCTTCAAAACGGAGCCGTGGATCCGGGGGCGTACATCCACACCCTCACTCCCAAAAGGAGACATATTGGGACTTTGGGAGAGACTTAGACTGCTCTTCACCCCTGGTCCACCGGTAGCCTCTCCTCCACACCGTGGGCCGCCTGGTCCGCTCCCACAATTCAGCACAGTCCGAATCCAAATCAGGAGGTGCCTACTGATGGGAGCCCTCTGTCAGGAAGGCCTGTCTAACGCTGAGGAGTCCCTACATCGGATCCAATGAAGGGGGAGAACGATTCCACGCTCGCGACATCATTCATTGATCTTCTTCCGGGTAGCCTCTACCTGGTACACTCCCATGATCAGTACCCCTCCGACTGTATCGGTGGTACCTACGGATGGGAACCTTCTGCCAGGACGGCTACAACCCGGCCTCCTTAACTCGAACAACCACTCTCGGTACCCGCTCATCGAGACATCACACACATGCTTAACAGCAACCAACACACATATATATATATAGGGAACTGGGAAAACAAAACATTACCTCGAACCATGATGCCCGGAACCTGCGCCTCCTCGGCCGAAAGTGCTGCAACTCTGCCTTGAACAAACTGCGGCTGAGGAGCAGGGGCACACCTCGTCGGCTGCTCTGGCTGCTGACGCTGAGGCTGCACGCGGGGTCGACCAGCATCCGGGCAATTATACGAGATATGTCCGATGCACTGACAGTGGTAGCAGCGCCGCGTCTCTGGTCGCCAGGACTGGATTGGCACTGCCGCAATGGGTGCTGGATCCCACACTGGCACCACATCTGCTGGAGGAGAGGCAGCCGCTAACTGATCAAAGCGGGGCCTCTTCTCCGTGCGCTGTCCTTGGTCCTGGTTCCTGGGAGGACTCTGATCTGCAGATGGGGTCGGAACCCTCACGAGGATCCCGAGGTCTCGCTCGACTGTCTTCGCCCGAGACACCAAGTCTGAGAACCTCGAGAAAGCCTGGGAGGATACATGCATCCGAATGGCGCTGCAGAGACCAAGCTCGAAACGACGGCACCGCGTCTCTTCGTCCATCACCAAGGCTGGAGCGAATCTGGATAGCCTCGTGAAGCGCGTGGAGTAGTCGGCGACAGACATAGAGCCCTGCGTCAACCGCTCAAACTCCTGCATCACGATCTGCCGCGTCGAGAACGGGAAGTACCCTCCATGAAATACCTCCGGAATCCTGCCCATAGAAGCTGCTCCACTCCCTCGGGGATGTCCACCACTCGGGTAGCCCACCAGTCGGCAGCGCTACCCTTCAGCATGAAGGTGGCCAGGGAGACTCGCTGGCGATCGGTGCAAAGCATGGTCGAGAAGATCACCTCCACCTCCATCAACCATCGCTCTGGGGCAAGGGGATCCGTCGACTGGCCATAGAACTCGGGAGGATGGAGCCTTAGAAAGGCTGCGAGGCCACTCTACTGCACCCGCGCTGCAGCCTCTAGCTCCACCTCCCTCGCCAGGGGATCCTGAACACTCACCGCCGGAATCGCCATGGGGATTGGGGGTACTTCGGGTACCGCAGGCGGATCTGCCACCAAGGGGGCCGGTGGAACTGCATCACGGGCCGCCCTCAGCTCCTGGATCTCCCGCGCTGCTCCACCAACACTCTGGTCTGGGCCTCCAGTGCCCTGGTCTGAGTCTCCACCAAATCCGCTATCCGAGCGAACGCACGTTCCCATGCGGGAGGCTCCTGCGCCGATCCTGGCCTCACAGCCGTGGACTCTCCAGTAGCATCCTCGCCTCTAGTAGGTCCGGAAACCTCCAAAGGTCGAGAGGGACCATGTCCGCGCCGTCCTCTGCGAGGAGGCATATCAGCAACCTAAGAAAACCAGACACTAGGATCAGAATACACATATAGAAATCCTAGGACTCATCTCTACGAAAAGAAGACCATTGGCTCTGACAGGACCAGGCTCTGATACCAACTTTTGTCACGCCCCAGGGCCGGCCGACCCCGGGACGCGGCAAGTGTATATATGATATCAGTAACAGGAGTTCAATAACATACTCGCACAATAACTAAAACGACAACAAAGACAACAGAAGCAGGGCTGACATAATATATACACCAAAAGCGGAAGCTAAAAACTGAATCTGTAACTCAAAACATAGTACAGACTCGATACATAATCAACCGTCCTGTGAGAGCCAATATATATACAAAGACATCCAATAATACACAGACGCGTGCCCAAGCACGAAATAAATACATACAATCACAAGGGATGCTGATAGCCTCTGAAACTCGTGGGACGTGGCGCTACTCCGCTACTGATGAAATCCCTCGGGGAGCTCCTCCTCTGGATCCGACTCAGATGACTCTGGAGAAAAATATTATGCGAGGGGTGAGCCACACGCTCAGTGAACAGCACAACCCATGCATCACAGTTTATATTAACCACAACCAGATGCTATAATCCACAATCATCATTTTACAAGCCACAAAATGGCAGGAACTGCACAATCGAGTGGGTCGCTACCGCCAACCCACTACACCCTCACCCTCACCCCTCAATAGGTGACAAAGGATGTTGGGACTTCACAAACCAGTGGGTCGCTATCGCCAACCCACTGCACCCTCACCCTCACCCCTCAATAGGTGACATAGGATATTGGGACTTAGCAGGCTGATAATCATCCTTACACAATCCAGTGGGTCGCCACATCGCCGGCCCACCACACCCTCACCCTCACCCCTCAATATGGTGACATAGGATATTGGGACTGACTAGGCTGATGGTCGCCCTTGGTCCACCGATAGTCTCTCCCCACTCCGTAGGCCGTTTGGCCACCCCCACATTCGGCACAGTCCGAGTCCAAGATCAGGAGGTGCCTACTGATGGGAGCCCCTGCACGGGACAGCCTTTCCAACGCCGGGGTAGTCTCTAAAGGATCCAATGAAGGGAACAGATCAGCCTATCCATCGCATATGATCCACTCGGATCCGCAGACAACACATCCTAACAACTCTGATGTCATGAATTCTTCAGAATTCCTCCAGGGCGCATAACCAAGATGCGGGGAACATGCATAGTAATAATTATTAACAAGGGATATCATATTAATTATTAACAAGAGTTATAATATTATTGGGACAAGAAACCTTGGGAGGGCAGCATGAGGTCCCGATACAGGACATCCCGACAACCAAACAAGGACACGGAGTACCCTAACCCGGGTCTCAATGTTGACCTCGCAAGGCCCCTCCCTATAATATTATACAAGGCATACTAGCATTTAATTTAATAATCAAACTAATAGGACGCATGCATAGGCCGAGGCTTCCTAGCATGGGAACAGGGTGCATGGCTCTTACACATATCCTAAGGGTGCAAGTCCCTAACATACAAGTCTAGGGTAGCATGCATACTACATTTTAATCATGATCGCATGGATTACACATTACAACAGTTAATATAAATCCATGGTGCCCCTGTCGAGGACGGTACACGCCCAAGTGCGTATAGCGCCTCCCAACTGGGTTGGATTGTCCCACTCACCGGTAACCGGGTCATCGCGCGACCGTCCGCTAAGATCTACAAGACAGGGTAACCAACTAGGTGAGTAAAATACACAAGAATACCACAAAATACTCTAAAAATACTCTAAAAAAATACACAAGAAGAGCCATGCATCCTGCCTCCTACATGCCAGCGCTGCCAGCCTACCCAGCGCGCCCAGCACACCCCCTGCACCACCCGAGCGCACGCCCGCAGCGCACGCGCTCGCGCGCCCGGCCACCTGATGCGCTGCCTGCTGCGCCCGCTGCCATCCTGCCCGGGACAGACCACCAACCTGTCCGAGCACCTCTACCACCAACCACCGGCCACCAATAGCCTCCGACCGCCTCCCAACCACTACCAACAGCCACCCACAGCCGCCGACCACCACCCAACCTCAAACCACCCTCCTAACAAGCATCTAAGCCAAAAAAGAAGGAAAGAGAGCTTACCAAGGGAAGGAAGGGAAGTTCGGTTGCTCTCCGCGCACCGAAACGCCTCTCCAAGGGTCTCCACCACCAAGACCCCTTCCCACCTCCGAAAGGGCTCAGATCTGAGGAGAAGAGAGGGCGGGAGAAAGGGCAAGACTCGCCGGAATTCGAATCCGAAAACACTGGGGTGTAGATCGGGACCGGATCTATCCTTTCTATGTTTTGGGTTTTAAGCTTCAAGCACCCTAGGTGGCTCAAAATCTTGAAAAAGAGAGAGGGGAGAGAGAAAATGCATTTGGGAAGATGATGAATAGTGCTAGGCAACTTTTGCTACCCACTTAAATAAGTCAAACCCCATTTAGATTAGGGTAAGCTAGGTTAATTAGGGTTTAAGCTAGCTTAGGGAGGCTTAAGTGTGGTTTGACCCTAGTCAACCCAACCACACTAAAATCCAAAATCATTTGACCAAGTCAAGGGTCCACATTGACCAAGTCAAAGTCTCCCAATAACTTCTCGCCCGGTCAAAACCCGGATACACCTCGGAACAGCAAAATTCTGAAACGTTACCGGAAATCGACGAAATTTTCGTGAGCGGCTTGGAATGGCACCAGGACACATAATATGCAGTTACATTTTCAATCGGAGCCCTCTATCTCTGGGCGATAGCTAACAGCCCGAAATTTTAGCGGTTCTGATCGAAAAATGAAAAAACCCAAAAAACTGCCAGAATGGTCTAACGGTTACCAGAAGGTTAAAAGTGACACATATATAACATTGGGAGAGTTGACTTGGTCAAAGTGGGCCCATTACTTGTCAACCCCTTTTGTTTTTTTGTGTGGTTGAGTTGACCCAAGTCAAATCTCACTTAATCCTCTCTAAACCTCTCTTTAGCCCTAATTAACCTAGTTAGGCTAATCTAAGTGAGAGGATTATATATATAAGTGAGCTAAAATTAGCCCCCCACTATTCATCTTCTTCTCCACTTGATTTCTCTCTCCCCCTCTCTCTTTTTCTTGGTTTTGACCTAGCTAGAGAGGTTAGAATAAAAAACACAAAGAAGAGAAAGGTTAGATCTCATCCCGATCTATCCAACGGTGGTCTCGGATTCGAGTTTCCACTTGTTTGACCCCCTCTACCCCCTCTTTTCTCCTCTGATTTCAGCCCCTTTGAGGTGGAAAGAGATCGTGGTGGTGGTGGTCGTTGGAGAGGTGTTTCGGTGCACGAAGAGCTCCCGGTCTTCCCTTCCTTCCTTTCCTTCCTAGGGTAAGCTTTCTTTCCTTCCTTTTCTTGCTTAGATGCTTGTTTAGGAGGTGTTTTGGGTGCTGGTGGCTGTGGGTGGTGGTTGTTGGTTGTTGGAGGCCATTGGTGGCCGGAGGGGTGGTAGAGTGGCTCGGGCAGGGTGGTAGAGTGGCTTGGGCAGGCAGGCAGGGCAGGCGGGTTGTCCGAGGTAGGCTGGCAGGCAGGCAGGGTAGCGCAGGCTGGGCGCTGTGGGGCGTGCGCTCGGTGGAGCAGGAGGGTGTGCTGGGCGCTGGGGTGTTGGGCGATGGGCGCTGGGCGCTGGGTCGCGGGCGCTGGGGTGGGCGCTGGGCGCAGGGCGCTGGGCGATAGTCGCGGATGCTGGGCGCTGGGGTGCTGCGCGCTATGCGCCGTGCGGGGGCGTGCGCGCGGGGCCGCGTGCGGGTGCTGCGCGCAGGACGCCAGGCGGGTGCGCGTGCGGGGCGCTGCGCTAGGGCGCAGTGCGCGCGTGTGCACCCGGGGGTGATGCGAGCGGGTGGTGCGCGTGGGGTGCGCGCGGGGCGAGGCGATGGGGCGTAGGGCGTGCAGGTGTGCGCGCGGGTTTCTGCGCTGGGGCGCAGTGGGCGCGTGGTGCACCCGGGAGGCTCGGCGGGGTGTTCGGGCGTGCGGGCTGAGCTCGGCAAGGCTTCTGGGGGCGCGGGCTGGGGCTCGGCTGTGCGCCCGGGGCGGGTGGCCGTGCGTGCGGCTGCCCGGGGGTTCGGGAGTGAGTTGGGATGCTCGGACTCGCGTGCGTACAGGCCGTATGTACGCTTGTCCGAGTATTGTGTATTTTAAAGTATTTTTGGGTTTATTTGTGTATTTTACTCACCGAATTGATTACCCTATTTTGCAGATCTTGACGGACGGTCGCGCGATGACCCGACTATCGGTGAGTGGTACAACCCAACCCAGTAGGGAGGCGCTATATGCACTTGGGCGTATACCGTCCTCCCCTGGGCACCATAGGCTATATTAACTTGTGTAATCCATGCAAGCATGATAAAAATGTAGTATGCATGCTACCCTAGACTTTGTATGTTAGGGACTTGCACCCTTAGGATATGTGTAAGAGCCATGCATCCTGTCACCTTGCTATCATGTTAGGAAAGCCTCGGCCTATGCATGTGTCCTACTAGTTTAATTTATTAAATTAAATGCTAGCATATGTTTAATTGCATGCCTTAGATAATATTATAGGGAGGGGCCTTGCGAGGTCAACATTGAGACCCGGGTTAGGGTACTCCGTGTTCCTTGTTTGATTGTCGGGATGTCCTATATCGGGACCTCACGCTGCCCTCCCAAGGTTTCTTTCCCAATAATATTATACCCTTGTTATTATTATTATATATATTCCCCGCATCTTGGTTATGCGCACTGGAGGAATTCTGAAGAATTCATGACATTAGAGTTTGTTGAGATGTGTTGTCTGCGGATCCGAGTGGATCATATGCGATGGATAGGCTATTCTGTTCCCTTCGTTGGATCCGTTAGAGACTCCCCGGCATTGGAAAGGCTGTCCCGTGCAGGGGCACCATCGTAGGCACCTCCTGATTTTGGGACGGACTGTGCTGAATGTGGGAGTGGCCAAGCGGCCTACGGAGTGGGGAGAGACTATCGGTGGACCAAGGGCGACCATCAGCCTAGTCAGTCCCAATATCCTATGTCACCTATTGAGGGGTGAGGGTGAGGGTGTATGGATGTGTATGGATGTTTATCAGGCTACTAAGTCCCAATATCCTATGTCACCTATTGAGAGGTGAGGGTGAGGGTGTATGATTGTGTATGGATGTTCATCAGGCTAATAAGTCCCAATATCCTATGTCACCTATTGAGGGGTGAGGGTGAGGGTGTGGTGGTTCGGCGATGTAACGAACCACTGGATTTATGTTGTTATGCCACTTTGAGGCTGGTTGTTGATTAATGGCTCACCCCTCGCATAATATTTTTCTCCAGTGTCATTTGAGTTGGAACTAAAGGAGGAGCTCCCCGAGGGACTTCATCAGTAGCGGAGTAGCGCCACGTCCCGCGAGTTTCAGAGGCTATCAGCATCCCTTGTGATTGTATGTTTTATTCCGTGCTTGGGCACGCGTCTATGTATTATTGGATGTCTTTATATATATTGGCTCTCACAGGACAGTTGATTATGTATCGAGTCTGTAATATGTTTTTGGATTACAGATTCAGTCTTTTAGCTTCCGCTATTGGTGTATATATTATGTCAGCCCTGCTTTTGTTGTCTTTGTTGTCTTTTTAGCTGTTGTGTGAGTATGTTATTGAACTCCTGTTTATACTGATATCATATATACACTTGCCGCGTCCCGGGGACGGCCGGCCCTAGGGCGTGACAGGAGCAACCACCTAAGTTGGTGGGTCGGGTATCGACCCGAGCCCACCACACCCTCACCCTCACCCACTCAGGGTGACATAAGACTATCGGGAGAAGTTCTCCTGTTCTACACCATTCATCATCCGGTAGCCCTCTCTCGGGTAGCCTCTACCTAGTAGCCTCCCATGACCACTACCTCTACCGTATGGGCGCACCAACAAGCGTCACGAGTAGTACCTGGGATCACCTTGCATGACAGCTACAACGCGGCAGCTTATGTCACGCCCCAGGGCGGCCGTCCCCGAGACGTGGCAATAATAAAATATCAGCTATCAATACCTGAGATCAATAAAGACTCCAACAACAACACACATGGTGGCAAAGCAAGGATAATGATAACTGACTGAAAAGCGGAAGCATAATATATAAACAATGTCTGTAAACCAAAAACTATTACAGACTCGAATACACAATCATTGTCCTGTGAGAGCCAAGTCTAGACCAAAGAAAATACAACATGTGCCACATGCACGATTACAATACATACAATGACTCTAGGACTGCTGACAGCCTCGCACTCGCCACCCACCGGAAGAACGCTCCACGCCCATAAGACCACGCCATAGGAAAGCTCCAGCTCCACGCCCAACACTGCCCCTGAAAAGAAATAGTATGCGAGGGGTGAGCTACAAGCTCAGTGAGTGGCTGGAAACCAATCACCATACAACAGTTCAATACTAAAGCAATTTCCTTTCAAGGAAAACATGGGTGGAAACCCATGGATAACAGGGTCACGCGGCGGCGCGACCAACCTTGTGTTGTGTCTGTGTCATTTGGAGCGCTCTGATTGAAAATTTGGGTACATAAATTTTTCCTAGAAGTTATGTATTCCTGTTTATGTATTTGGATTTGATTTTGTTAAAATCTAGGATGAAGAGGTTTAAATATGAGTTTACTATGAGATGTCCAGTTTTGAGTTAGCTTTCATACAAAAGTGGAATTAGATCAACTGGATTCCTGTAGTAAAAGTTATGGTATTTTACCAAGTATACCCCGGGGAGGGAAATTCTGGCAGCAGCCTTGTTCTATGTTTAGCTCTAATTTCGGAATAGCTGGAGAATTTATTTGATCTTAGCATGAACATGAAAGTTGTAGATAATCTTCTTGGCTTTCCAACGGAATTGGAATTGTGCAATTCGGAGCTATATCGAGGAAGTTATGGCTGTTCTAGTGAAGCATGCGCAGAATTTCTAGTCAAAGGACGACTAGGTCATTTCCACCCCTCTTAAGATATTTGTGTGCAAATATCTCCTCTCTCTCTCTCTCTCCCTCTCACTTCCACGTCAATTTTTCTTGGGCTCTCTCTGCCTCTCTCTCAAGCACCCTAGGTGTTTAAATGTCTCAAAGAGAAGGAGGAGGTGAAGGAAGAAGAGAAGGTTGTGCATGTGTGGTGTTGTTGATCCTCCCCTCTCAAGCTCTCATATCTTGTCCTCCCCCCCCCCCTGATTTTCAGCCATGAAGGAGGCTGAGGAGAGGCTGAGGAGGTGGTGGTAGTGGTGGTGGCGGTTGAGGTGGTCGCGGGTGCATCGAGGGCCCCCGAACTTCCCCTTTTGTTCCCCCTCCCAGGGTGAGCTCTTCCACTTCTTTCTTGGTTTTCATGGCTTAAGGGGCTGTTGGGGAAGTCATGCATGCTATGCATAGGGGTTAGGGTGTGTGTAAGGGGTTGGGGAGGGTTAAAAAGGAGTTAGGGCAAGGTGGGCAAGCGTTGGGGGTAGTCTGCGCGCATGCGCGCACAGGCGCTGGCGCGAGTGCGCGCGAGTGGGCGCGCGAGAGTGCGCGCGAGCGTGCGCGCGCGGGGCAGTGCGCCTGGGCATGCGCCAGGGCGCGGGGGCTAGGGACCAGTGCGCGCGCGCGCGTGCGTGCGACTGCGTGCGTGCGCGTGCGCGTGCTGGGCGTGCGAGCAGGGTGCTGTGCGGGGGTGCAGTGCGCGGGGTGCTGCGCGATGGGGCGTGGGCTGGACGCGCAGTGCGCGCGCTGCGGCAGCGCGTCTGGGTGCACGGGCAGGCGCGTGGCAGTGCGCCGAGGGTGCTGGGGTGCGTGCATGCATGCGTGCGCATTCGTGCGTGCGCGTGCGGGAGCCCATGCGTGTGGCTGCCCGAGGGTTCGGGTAGGTGTTGGGGCACTCAGACTCGCGTGCGTACGTGCGTGCTCGCATGCGTGCGAGCCCGTATGCATGCTTGTCCGAGTATTGGGTATTTCTAATGATTTCTATGTGTAAATTGTGTTGTTACTCACCAAATTGGATGCCCCTACCTTGCAGATCTCGTTGGATGGGATGCGCGAGGTCCTGGGTTGTAAGGTGAGTGGTTTGATTCCAATCCCCCCCCCTCTCTAGGGATGCGCTCGACCCGCATAGACGCGCGTCGCGCATCGATGGGGCCCCCTAGCTATAATATGTAAAAGCTATGCATGCATGATTAATATGATATATCCATGCCACCTTAGACTTTGTATGCTAGGGATACGCACCCTTATATCATGTATAGCGGCCTATGCATGTTTAGTCACCATGTTTCATGCTAGGAAAGCCTTGACCTATGCATGTTCCCATTTAGTTTAATTTATTTAAATCAAGATGGGATTATGTGATTATATTGTTGTAAGCATGCCTTAGAGAATATTATAACCTTGTGGTTATAATATAGGTTTCCCCGCATCTTAGTTATGCGCTCTGGAGGAATTCTTGAGAATTCATGACATTAGAAATGTTAGGAAGCGTTGTCGACGGATCCAAGAGGATCGCATGCGTGTGAGTAGGTTGTTCTCTTCCCTTCGTCGGATCCGTGTAGGGACTCCCCGGCGTTAGACAGGCTATCCTGACAGAGGGCTCCCATCTGTAGGTACCTCCTGATGTTTCGGACAGTGCTGATCGTGGGAGTATACCAGGTAAGCTACGGAGTCGTGCTCCAAGTGGACCAAGAGTGAATAGCAGTCTAGTCAGTCCCAAAAAGCCCATGTCACCCCCTAAAGGGTGAGGGTGAGGGTGGGGTGGGTCGGCGATGTTACGACGCACTAACTTTTGTAGTTACTCCCGTTTAGGGACTATGACTACTTTGAGGTTAATATGAATGTGTTGGTTGTGGTTATGCATGTGTGTGATATCTCGATAAGCGAGTATCGAGAGTGGTTGTTTTCCATTGGGTTTCGCTTTGCGAACATGGGATCGTTCTCCCCTTCGTTGGATCCGATGTAGGAACTCCCCGGCGTTGGCTATACCTGACAGAGGGCTCCCGTCCGTAGGTACCTCCGATGTGTCGGACAGTACGGATGGTGGGAGTGGACTAGGTGGAGGCCACGAGGATGGGAAGGGGCTACTGGCGGACCAAGGGTGTAGAGCGGTGAGTTGAGGAGATCGGGTTGTAGATACTACCCGGGAGAGGGTTAACGAATGATGTTACGGGCGTGGGAATTGTTCTCTCTTCCATAAGTCCCAAGAGTCTCCCTCCAGGAGTGAGGGTAAGGATGAGGTGAAGATAATCGCCGCGTGACCCATTCGTTGTTCGACCGTTCCCATAGTTGTTGGGTCCGGTCTTGAATCGATCTTCAAGGACATCGTTGGGCGATTATCTAGATGTAGATGATCCAGTAAATCCGGGTCTCTTCGACCGACGGTATGGTCTCTCCCCAAAAGTCCTAAAAGTCTCCCTCCGGGAGTGAGGGTGAGGTTGGTCGCGCCGCCGCGTGACCCTGTTATCCATTGGGTTTCTACCCATGTTTTTCCTTGAAAAAGGGAATTGATTATGTATTGAACTGTAGAATGGTGATTGGTTTCCAGCCACTCACTGAGCTTGTAGCTCACCCCTCGCATACTGTTTATTTTCAGGGGCAGTGTTGGGCGTGGAGCTGAAGCTTTCCTGTGGCGTGGTCTTATGGGCGTGGAGCGTTCTGCCGGCGGGTGGCGAGTGCGAGGCTGTCAGCATTCCTAGAGTCATTTTATGTTTTGTAAATCGTGCATGTGGCACAGGTTGTATTTTCTTTGGTCTAGACTTGGCTTTCACAGGACATTGATTGTGTATTCGGGTCTGTAATAATGTTTTTGATTTACAGACATTGTTTATATTATGCTTCCGCTTTTCAGTCAGTTATCATTATCTTGCTTTGCCGCCTTGTGTATTATTGTTGGTGTCCTTATTGACCTCAGGTATTGATAGCTGATATTTATTAATTTTGCCACGTCTCGGGGACGCCTGGGCATGACAAAAGGTTGGTATCAGAGCCTGGTCCTGTCAGAGCCTAAGTCTAGTCGTATAGATGATGAGTCGTAGGATTGTCATCCGAGTACTCTTGTTTTAGAAGTTATCTTAGGTTGCTGACATGCCTCCTCGCATCCGTTGACGTGAACCCCTGGACCCACCCTGAAGTTGTCGACTGGGTCGACTGGTTAGGGTCAATTGTTAGATCTCTTGTTGCAGGATTAAGGCTTGGGTAGGAGATTCCAGCCTAGTAGTGTGATAGTGATGAATTGGTCGCAATTTCTAAGGTATGGATTGCGTCTCGATAATGGAGCTTCTTTCCCGTGTATCAATATCGCTGGTAACCATTGAGTTCACGTGCGGCGCCAGTTTTAAGTGTTGAGGATGTGGCGTATTGCTCATTAAGGGATGATGTCTTCTTCTAGCCTTCCTACTCAGGATTAAGGGGCCTTGCAGGGTCAGCGTTGAGACCCGGGCTAGGGTACTCCGTGTTCCTTGTTTGGTTGTTGGGATATCCTATATCGGGACCTCATGGTGCCCTCCCAAGGTTTCTTTTCCCAGTCAAGGAATACCTTAGAAGCATCAAATTGATGGTGGATTTTTCCCTCTCACTTGGAAAGTGCTGTAGCGAATGGTGATGCGTACGATCGGGATTGGGTGCGTCCTATTGCAGCTCAGTGGCAATCGCTTGTGGACTGGGTTCCATAGTGGCATCTGGAGTCGCTTCGATATATCATTGTGCGTTGTAGCTGCTCGGTAGAGGCCAGAGCCCTGTGAGGTGCTCCCAGATACTATGCTTGTGGTAAAAGTTATGGGCATTTTTCCAAGTAGGCTTGGGAGGCTACCAGATAGAGGCCACACCGGGTGTTGTGCTTGCGTCATTTGGAGTGCTCTGTTTGAAAAGTTTGCGTACATAATTTTTTTTTCTCCTAGAAGTTATGTATTCCTGATTTGGTATTTGGATTTGATTTTGTTAAAATCCAAGATGAAGAGGTTTAAATATGATTTTACTATGAGATTTCCAGTTTTGAGTTACCTTTCGTACAAAAGTGGAAGTAGATCAACTGGATTCACGTAGTAAAAGTTATGGGTATTTTTCCAAGTGCGCGCGCGGGGCTGGGGGTCAGTGCGTGCGCGCGCGTGCGTGCGCATGCGTGCGCGTGCTGGGGCATGCGTGGGGCTGCCCAGGGTCTCGGGTAGGTGCTGGGGCACCCGGGCATGCGTGCATACGCGCGTGCTCGCATGCGTACGAGCCCGTATGCGTGCATGTCTAAGTCTTTGGTATTTCTAATGATTTCTAAGGGTAAATTGTGATGTTACTCACCCAATTTGATGCCCCTACCTTGCAGATCTCGTCGGATGGGATGCGCGAGGTCCCGGGTTGTATGGTGAGTGGTTCGATCCAATCCCCCCCCCCCTCTCGGGATGCGCTCGACGCGCGTAGACGCGCGTCGTGCATCGATGGGGCCCCTTAAGCTATAATATGTAGATATCTTGCATGCTAGGCTTATATACATGTTTTGTATCCATGTATGAATGATTGTGTTGCATGCGCCCTCTGGTATGGGCATGTATTTTGTAAATGTGTATGGATGTATAGAATATGGCATGTCTTAGGTAGTATTGTAATACTACTCCCACCATATTAATGGGAATATACAGTATGATTAAGTCTGGGTTAATAATGGGCACCTGCCTAATATTCTCTTGCGATAAGACTCGAGGGCATGGTATAGCTGTTGCACCCATGCTAATGGGGCAAAGCTATGACCAGCTGCATGAGATGATGAACTCTCTCGCCCTCTCCCTCTGAACGAACTGAGTAAGTAGATGCGATTTTCCTACTCGACTCAGGTTCGTTCGGAATATTGGCATGCACTTGTTAGTGCGCGAGATCGCACTTAACCCTTTCTTTTTAGTTGGCGATATCCAACGGATATTAGAGTATATTTGTATGTTTATGTGATTAATGACCATGTATGCATGTTGTATGATTTATTATGATGTAAATATATGATTAGGGAGTATCCCTATGATTAATTGATATGTCATCGTGCATATGGTTCATGCACACAACTAAGATTAAATTCTCCTCTAAAATATATGCGCATATAAAACTGATAGGCCTAGTTGGAATAGGCGTGGGTATGACCCGGTGTCGGGTTGTACCTTATTAGTTAGAGTGCTAGCGATGAAATCGCCCGTGCATCCGAGCGATGCACTCGTTTGAAATTCAGGAGGATTCGTTATCTTAACGATTTGTTAAGCCGGTAGTTGGGGCGTGTCACCCCCCTTTGTGTCTGAGCGACGCAAATGTGTGGGAGTACAGTAATATTCGATATCTCGATAAGTGATTATCGAGAGTAGTTGTTTTCCATTTGGTTCGCTTTGCGAACATGGAATGTTTACTCCCATTGTCGTCCGTGTTGAGGGGGCCCGGGTTGTAGCTGTCCTGACAGAGGGCCCCCATCCGTAGGTACCACCGATGCATTCGGGAGCGTACTGATCGTGGGAGTATACCAGGTAGAGGCTACCCGGGAGAGGGTTAACGAATGATATTGCGAGCGTGGAATCGTTCTCCCCTTCGTTGGATCCGATGTAGGGACTCCCCAGGAATTACAGCTGTCCTGACAGAGGGCTCCCATCCGTAGGTACCACCGATGCATTTGGAAGCGTACTGATCGTGGGAGTATACCAGGTAGAGGCTACGTGGGGAAAGGGCTACCGGTGGACCAAGGGTGTAGAGCAGTCTAAGTCTCTTCCAAAAGTCCTATGTCACCTCTAGGGGGTGAGGGTGAGGATGAGGTGAAGACACATCGTCGCGTGACCCATTCGTTGTTCGTCCGTTCCCATAGTTGTTGGGTCCGGTTGTGTATCGATGTTTAAAGACATCGTGGGTCAGTTATCCCGATGTAGATGATCCAGTAGTGTTGTGTAGACCAGTAATCCCGAGTCTCCTCGACCAACGGTATGGTCTCTCCCCCAAAAGTCCCAAGAGTCTCCCTCCGGGAGTGAGGGTGAGGGTGAGGTTGGTCGCGCTGCCGCGTGACCCTGTTATCCATGGGTTTCCACCCATGTTTTCCTTGAAAGGAAAGTGCTTATGTATTGAACTATTGTATGGTGATTGGTTTCCAGCCACTCACTGAGCTTGTAGCTCACCCCTCACATACTGTTTCTTTTCAGGGGCAGTGTTGGGAGTGGAGCTGGAGCTTTCCTGTGGCGTGGTCTTATGGGCGTGGAGTGTTCTTCCAGTGATGGCGAGTGCGAGGCTGTCAGCAGTCCTAGAGTCATTGTATGTATTGTAAATCGTGCATGTGGCACAGGTTGTATTTTTCTTTGGTCTAGACTTGGCTCTCACAGGACAGTGATTGTGTATTCGAGTCTATAATAATGTTTTTGATTTACAGACATTGTTTATATATTATGCTTCCGCTTTTCAGGCAATTATCATTATCCTTGCTTTGCCACCTTGTGTGTTGTGTTGGAGTCTTTATTGACCTCAGGTATTGATAGCTGATATTTTATTATTGCCACGTCTCGGGGACGGCCGCCCTGGGGCGTGACAAAAGTTGGTATCAGAGCCTGGTCCTGTCAGAGCCTAAGTCTAGTCGTATAGATGATGAGTCGTAGGATTGTTATCCGAGTACTCTTGTTTTAGAAGTTATCTTAGGTTGGTGACATGCCTCCTCGCATCCGTTGACGTGGACGTGACACCCCTGGACCCACCCTTAAGTTGTCGACTGGGTCGGCTAAAGAGGGTCAGTTGTTGGATCCCTTGTTGCGGGATTAAGGCTTGGGTAGGAGATTCTAGCCTAGTAGTGTGATAATGATGAATTGGTCACAATTTCTAAGGTATGGATTGCGTCTCGATAATGGAGCTCTTTCCCGTGCATCGGTATTGCTGGTAACCATTGAGTTCGTGTGCGGCGCCAGTTTCAAGTGTTGAGGATGTGGCGTATTGCTCATTAAGGGGTGATGTCTTCTTCCAGCCTTCCTACTCAGGATTAAGGGGCCTTGCGGGGTCATCGTTGAGACCCGGGCTAGGGTACTCCGTGTTCCTTGTTTGGTTGTCGGGATATCATATATCAGGACCTCAGGGTGCCCTCCCAAGGTTTCTTTTCCCAGTCAAGGAATACCTTTGAAGCATCAAATTAGATGATTGATTTTTCCTCTCACTTGGAAGGTGCTGTAGCGAGTGATGATGCGTACAATCAGGATTGGGTACATCCTATTGCAGCTTGGTGGGCGATTGCTTATGGGCTGGGTTCCATAGTGGCATCTGGAGTCGCTTTGATATATCATTGTGCGTGGTAGCTGCCCGGTTGAGGCTAGAGCCTTATGAGGTTCTCCCAAATACTATGATTGTTGGTGCGCCCATATGGCAGAGATAGTAGGCTTGGGAGGCTACCAGGTAGAGGCCACACCGGGAGAGTGCTACTAGATGATGTCAAGAGCATGGACTCCCTGTGATGAATCTGCCCATGGAGTGCAGGATGCTGGAGTTCCAATGGTTATAGTTGAGCGACCTATCTCTGGCGGCATGTGAAGCACAGTTGTGGATACTGTCGCGTTTTGCCCCACATGGGTCGTAAATAAGGAGACGCGATGCTAGCGTTCGTGATGGGACTCAACTGCCTTATCAGATAGATGACGTCGCATAGGCATTGTCAAGGTTCGACGACCCTTATTGTATGTCTTGTGGATTAACTGCGGTTGAGCGGCTTACCAAGCGTGTAAGTGTCATCATGAGCGCCAGCCATGCTCGAGGAGCAGAATTTGGACTTAATTGTTCGAGGTGTTGTTTTGATCTCCCCGTGGAGGTTGAAGATCAATTACCTTTGCCGCGAATCGATGATCTGTTTGACCAGCTCTGGGAGCGGTTGTCTGCTATTAGATCGATCTTCGCACAAGGGTACCTCAAGTCAAAGATCCGGGAGTTGGACATTCCGTAGATGGCTTTTCGTGACCGTTTCGGGCACTACGAGTTTTAAGTACTGCCGTCGGGGTTGACGAATGCGCCGGATGCCTTCGTGGATCTCAAAAGTTTTATTGGGCTTCCATGGACTACTTTGGGGTAGTCTTCATTGAGATTGCTAGTGGTGCGATGAAAAGGCGATATGGGTGACCTTGTTTCCCAAGGTTGGCATGCCCTAAGGCAAAGTTCGAGAATCATCATCAGGTTGGAAAGCGTCAGTCCATGGAGATTCCTCATCATAAGCACATCATAATAAATCATACAACACGCATATATGTCATTAATCACATAAGCACACAAGGGCTAACTTAAACATGCGTTGGATATCACCAACTTAAAAGAAAGGTGCATGCCAATATTCCAAACGAACCTGAGTCGAGTAGGAAATCGCATCTACTTACTCAGTTCGTTCAGAGGGAGAGGGCGAGAGAGATCATCATCTCATGAAGCTGGTCATAGCTTTGCCCCATTAGCATGGGCGCAACAACTACACCACGCCCTCGAGTCTTATCGCAAGGGAATATTAGGCAGGTGCCCGTTATTAACCCAGACTTATTCATGTTCGATATTCCAATTAATATGGTGGGAGTAGTATTACCATACTACCTAAGGCATGCAACACAATCATTCATACATGGATACAATACAATACATGTATATAAGCCTAGCATGCGAGATATCTACATATTATAGCTTAAGCACGGCCATACTACTTATCTAGACAAGTGGTATAGCTAGGGGGCCCCATCGATGCGCGACGCACGACTACGCGCGTCGAGCGCATCCCTAGAGAGGGGGGGGATTGGAATCGAACCACTCACCATTACCCGGGACCTCGCGCATCCCATCCGACGAGATCTGCAAGGTAAGGGCATCAAATTTGGTGAGTAACAACACATTATAACACTTAGAAATTACTAGAAATGCCTAAGACTTAGACATGCACGCATACGGGCTCGCACGCATGCGAGCGCGCGCGTACGCACGCATGCCTGAGTGCCCCAGCACCTACCCGAGACCCTGGGCAGCCCCGCGCATGCCCCAGCACACGCACGCACGCGCGCACTGGCACCCACCCACGCGCCCAGACAACCTGCCCCGCGCGCGCGCACGCTCGCGCGCCTGCCCTACATGCACTGCGCGTGCTGGCAGCGCCCGCGCGCTCGCTCCGCGCGCACCCGCGTGCACGCCCGCATGCGCCTGCCAGCGCTCCTCTGCACGCGCGCCTGCGCGCGCACGCGCGCAGACAGGCCCCTGCGCGCGCCCAGCACTCCCCAACCCTCTTTTAACCCCTTTTAACCCCTCCCCCACACTTCTCACTCACCCTAAACCAATTACCTAACATGCATGACTTCCCTACACCCCCTAAGCCATGAAAACCAAGAAAAGAAGGGGAAGAGCTCACCTTGGGAGGGGGAATGAAAGGGGGAGATTCGGGGGCCCTCGATGCACCCGCGACCACCTCAACCACCACCACCACTACCACCACCTCCTCAGCCCTCCTCAGCCTTCTTTGGCTGCAAATCAGGGGGGGGGGGGAGACATGAAAAGGGAGCTAGAGAGAGGGGGATCAACAACAACAACAACACAAACACAAACCTTGCTCTTCCTCCTTCACCTTCTCCTTCCTTTGCTTCTTCCTCCTCCTTCTCCACACACAAAGAGAGGAAAAAGAGACCAAGAGAGGGAGAGAAAGAGAGATCCACGAGTTGGGAGAGAGGGGGAGAGAGAGAGGGGGCAAAATGGTCATTTTCATGCCCAAATAGTGTTTTGGGGTGATCATAAGGGGGTGGTGAGGTTAGGGTTAGGCTCACCCTCACTCAACCACTTATTTTTGCTTTATTGGGAAGCGTGCGGAGAAGCACCACACACTCGAAAATATCTCGCCCACCGAAACCCAGTAACGGCCAAACCCGGATGCGATTTGGAACTGCATATTTTTCAAAACGTTACCGGAATTCGATGAAATTTTTATGGGTAATACTAAACGGTACCAGGACCCATAATATGCAGTTAGATTTCCAATCAGAGTGCTCTAACTCCCGCAGGTGGCTAAAAGTCAAAATTTTAGCGGCTCCGATCAAAAAAATTAAAAAGGCCCTGAATGACACAGAAGTGACCAAGGCTTAACCGAAATGGCTCCAAATGACACAGGCATAACAGCTTCAACGTGGAGCCGAGAAGGGGAGTGATAAGCATATTATTTGCACATTCAAACCCCTTAATTTATTTGTTATTTCCCAATTTTATGTGTAATAATGACTAATATTCAAAATTTATTTGTTATTACAGGTAATTGAGACAAATGATGATTATGAATGCAAGATATTCTATAAATCATTTAAAGATATGAAGGAGAATCAAGAGGATTTTAGAAGATACAAAATTGTGCTAGAAAAAGATTTGGTGAAGAGAGAATCAAAAAACAAAATCCAATCAAATATTCTTCAAATCAATTTTAAAACTGTCCCACTATTTTGATCATAACTTGTGCCTCATGTATCGAATTCAGGCACAAGATATGGCGTTGGAAAGATATTTTCAAATATACAAATCAATATTTCATGAATATTTTTCAATTCAACTTTATTAGGGGTCAAACATTCATCCGAAGATTCTGCAGAAAATCAATGACGGGAATGAAAGCTTTTATCTTGTCAAATATTCATATGAGGAAGGTTGATGGCCAATCTTGACCATCCAATTCATTGTAAATCAATGGTTAAGATTCAAGGCTGGAGGCTATAAAAGGAACACATATGAAACCAAGAAGAGAGAATAAAACAAGGAAGCACAAGAACAACCGAAGGAGAAGAAAGATTCAAGAGTTCTTTTGTTTTTTTTTTTTGTTTTTCTTTTCATCTAAAATCTTTGGATGCTTGAATCTGAATTTTAATATTACTTTTGTAGAAATTTTCAATAATATGATGTCTTTTATTTTTCTTTTTTTTTAGTTTGATCATGTTTTCTTGTAGCTAAATCTTCAACGAGGGTTGAAAATGAAACCATGCAATGCTAGTTTAGGATTTTATATTTAGATCTGAATTCTTCATATTTTTTGCTTTATTGAGTATCAATCTCTCTTTCAATTCTTTTTTGAAACCTTTCATGTGAATTTCTTATTACATTCTTCAAAAATCTCTTGTATTTGATTTGATAAAATATGCTTTGATTGAGGTATCTGACATTTTATGCCCATCTTAACAAGTTGAATATTGAGTTGGTAGATTATATAAAGGGAGGGGAGATAGATCATTATTTTGGGTTTTCATAAATCAGTGTTTTTAATCGTAGAATCATCTTCAAGGATCTCTTGTTTAGGGTTTGATAAGGTATGCTTGGTTAACTATTTGATGTCTTATTATCTTCGCAATGTGTGAATACTGAGATCAGATGATTGTTTTGATTTTAAATATGATTTTATGAAATAATTAATATAATTTTAAATATTTATTTTCCGATTGGTATTTGATTAACGTCAATATTGATTGAGTTTGTCACGCCCCAGGGCGGCCATCCCCGGGACGCGGCAAGGGTATATATGATATCAGCAGTCTATACAAGAGGTCAATAATATACTCAAACAATATCAACAATGACAACCAGACAACAAAGAGGCTGACATAATATAACACAAATAGCGGAAGCTAAAAGACTGAGTCTGTAATTCAAAAGACATATTACAGACCCGATACATAATCAACTGTCCTGTGAGAGCCAATATATACAACGACATCCAAATATAATACAAACATGTGCCCAAGCACGGAATACAATACATACAATCAAAAGGGGGATGCTGAATGGCCTCTCTCAAGCAGAAAGGTGACGCTGCTCCGCTACTGCTGACGTGCCTCGGGGAGCTCCTCCTGCCGATCCGACTCGGATATCACTGGAGAAAAATATATGCGAGGGGTGAGCCACACGCTCAGTGAATAGCACAACCCATGCATCACAATTCATATTTAACCTCAAATCAATCATAGCCTCTAAATGGCAACAACTACACAAACCCGTGGGTCGCTCATCGCCAACCCATTACACCCTCACCCTCAAACTGGTGACATGGTCTCTTGGGACTGACTAGGCTGTTGATCACCCTTGGTCCACCGGTAGTCCCTCCTCCACTCCGTAGCTCGCCTGGTCTACTCCCACGATTCAGCACAGTCCGAAACCAAATCAGGAGGTGCCTACTGATGGGAGCTCTCTGTCAGGACGGCCTGTCTAACGCTGAGGAGTCCCTACACGGATCCAACGAAAGGAAGAGAAACAGCCTACCCACATGGATACGATCCACTTGGATCCGCCGACACCGATCTCAACTCTACAAATGTCATGAATTCTTCAAAATTCCTCCAGGGCGCATAACTAAGATGCAGGGAAGCATATATTACAACCACCAGGTTATAATATTCTCTAAGGCATGCTAATTACAAAACTCACATTTGATTAAATAAATTAAACTAGGTGGGAACATGCACAGGTCGGGGTAAGGTGTCTAGGCATGCATGGGCCTCTATACATGATGTAAGGGTGCATAAACCTAGCATACAAATCTAAGGTGGCATGGATACATCATATTAATCAATATAAGGGTGCATATCCCTAGCATGCAAGTCTAAGGTGGCATGGATACAACATAATATTCATGCAAGACATAGTTTACATTCAATACTAGTTAATAAGCAACTATGGTGCCCCAGGGGAGGGCAATGGACGCCTACGTGCATCGAACGCCTCCCTACTGGGTTGGATTGTCCCACTCACCAATACCCGGGTCGTCGCGTGATCGCCCGTCGAGATCTGCAAGACATGGGAAACCAAAATGGTGAGTAAAATACACAAATAAACACAAAATATGCTAGAAATACCCAACACTCGGACAAGCACGCATACGGGCCCGTACGCACGCGAGTCCGAGTGCCCCGACACACTCCCACACCGCCGGGCAGCCATGCGCACGGCCACCCGCACGCACACGCACGGGTGCACACGCATGCGCGCACCCCCGCGCCCCAGCCCGAGCACCCAGGCGTGCTGCCGCGCCCCTCCCCGCACGCCCAGACACGCTGCCGTGCGCGCGTGCACGCTCGCGCGGGCCCGCGCGCACCGTGCGTCCAGCCCCGGATGCACCCGTGCGCACTGCGGCCCAGCGCAGCACCTCGCGCACACACCCACACGCACTGCGCCCCAGCGTAGTACCCCCGCACGCACTGCGCTTCCTGCGCAGCATCGTCTCGCGCGCACGCGAGCGGATGACCCCGCACGCTCGCCCGAGCCACTCCCACACCCCCAACAGCCCCCTCCAACCCCCTAACAACCATGTGTCACGCCCCAGGGCGGCCGTCCCCGGGACACGGCAAGGGAACATATGATATCAGCAGTCTATACAAGAGGTCAATAACATACTGTAAACAACATCAAGAATGACAACACATACAACAATGAGGCTGACATGATATATACACAAATAGCGGAAGCTAAAAGACTGAATCTGTAATTCAAAGACATATTACAGACTCGATACATAATCAACTGTCCTGTGAGAGCCAATATATAACAATGACATCCAAAGACAATACAAACGCGTGCCCAAGCACGGAATACAATACATACAAGCAAAGGGGGATGCCGAATGGCCTCTCACACGAAGAACGTGACGCTGCTGCGCTACTGCTGACGTGCCTCGGGAACTCCTCCTGCGGATCCGACTCAGATATCACTGGAGAAAAATATATGCGAGGGGTGAGCCACACGCTCAGTGAATAGCACAACCCATGCATCACAATTCATATTTAACCTCAAATCAATCATAGCCTCTAAATGGCAACAACTACACAAACCCGTGGGTCGCTCATCGCCAACCCATTACACCCTCACCCTCACCCTCAAACTGGTGACATGGTCTCTTGGGACTGACTAGGCTGTTGATCACCTTTGGTCCACCGATAGTCCCTCCTCCACTCCGTAGCTCGCCTGGTCTATTCCCACGATTCAGCAAAGTCCGAAACCAAATCAGGAGGTGCCTACTGATGGGAGCCCTCTGTCAGGACGGCCTATCTAACGCTGAGGAGTCCCTACACGGATCCAACGAAGGGAAGAGGAACAGCCTACCCACACGGATACGATCCACTTGGATCCGCCGACACCGATTGCAACTCTACTAATGTCATGAATTCTTCAGAATTCCTCCAGGACGCATAACTATAATGCGGGGAAGCATATATTATAACCACAAGGTTATAATATTCTCTAAGGCATGCTAATTACAAAACTCACATTTGATTTAATTAAATTAAACTAGGTGGGAGACATGCACAGATCGGGGCAAGGTGTCTAGGCATGCATGGGCCTCTATACATGATGTAAGGGTGCATAAACCTAGCAATCAAATCTAAGGTGGCATGGATACATCATATTAATCAATATAAGGGTGCATATGCCTAGTATGCAAGTCGAAGGTGGCATGGATACAACATAATATTCATGCAAGACATAGTTTACATTCAATACTAGCTAATATGCACCTATGGTGCCCCAGGGGAGGGCAATGCACGCCTAGGTGCATCGAACGCCTCCCTACTGGGTTGGATTGTCCCACTCACCAATACCCGGGTCGTCGCGTGATAGCCCGTCGAGATCTGCAAGACAAGGGAAACCAAAATGGTGAGTAAAATACACAAATACGCAATAAATACGATAGAAATACCCAACATTCGGACAAGCATGCATACGGGTCCGTACACACGCGAGTCCGAGTGCCCCGACACACTCCCGCACCGCCGGGCAGCCATGCGCACGGCCACCAGCACGCACACGCAAGGGTGCGCACGCATGCGCGCACACCCGCGCCTCAGCCCGAGCACCCAGGCGCGCTGCCGCGCCCCTGCCTGCACGCCCAGACATGCTGCCGCGCGCGCTCGCATGCTCGCGCGGGCCTGCGCTCACCGCGCGTCCAGCCCCGAGTGCACCCGCGCGCACTGCGCCCCAGCGCAGCACCTCGCGCGCACACCCGCACGCACTGCACCCCAGCGTAGTACCCCCGCGCGCACTGTGCCCCCTGCGCAGCATCGGCTCGCACGACCGTGCGTAAAGCCGCGCGTACGCGCGCACGCCCGCTAGCGCGCCCGACTGCGCTCCTGCGCTTACCTGCGGCACAGGCTCGCGCGCACGCGCGCGGGTGACCCTGCACGCTCGCCCGAGCCACTCCCACACCCCCAACAGCCCCCCTCCAACCCCCTAACAACCATGTGTCACGCCCAGGGCGGCCGTCCCCGGGACACGGCAAGGGTATATATGATATCAACAGTCTATACAAGAGGTCAATAACATACTCTAAACAACAACAAAAATGACAACACAGACAACAATGAGGCTGACATGATATATACACAAATAGCGGAAGCTAAAAGACTGAATCTGTAATTCAAAGACATATTACAGACTCGATACATAATCAACTGTCCTGTGAGAGCCAATATATACAACGACATCCAAATATAATACAAACATGTGCCCAAGCACGGAATACAATACATACAATCAAAAGGGGGGGGATGCTGATGGCCTCTCACCCGAAGAACGTGACGCTACTCCTCAACTGCTGACGTGCCTCGGGGAGCTCCTCCTGCGGATCGGACTCAGATATCACTGGAGAAAAATATGCGAGGGGTGAGCCACACGCTCAGTGAATAGCACAACCCATGCATCACAATTCATATTTAACCTCAAATCAATCATAGCCTCTAAATGGCAACAACTACACAAACCCGTGGGTCGCTCATCGCCAACCCATTACACCCTCACCCTCAAACTGGTGACATGGTCTCTTGGGACTGACTAGGCTGTTGATCACCCTTGGTCCACCAGTAGTCCCTCCTCCACTCCGTAGCTCACCTGGTCTACTCCCACATTCAGCACAGTCCGAAACCAAATCAGGAGGTGCCTACTGATGGGAGCCCTCTGTCAGGACGGCCTGTCTAACGCTGAGGAGTCCCTACACGGATCCAACGAAGGGAAGAGGAACAGCCTACCCACACGGATACGATCCACTTGGATCCGCCGACACCGATTGCAACTCTACTAATGTCATGAATTCTTCAGAATTCCTCTAGGGCGCATAACTAAGATACGGGGAAGCATATATTATAACCACAAGGTTATAATATTCTCTAAAGCATGCTAATTACAAAACTCACATTTGATTTAATTAAATTAAACTAGGTGGGAGACATGCACAGATCGGGGCAAGGTGTCTAGGCATGCATGGGCCTCTATACATGATGTAAGGGTGCATAAACCTAGCATACAAGTCTAAGGGGGCATGGATACATCATATTAATCAATATAAGGGTGCGTATCCCTAGCATACAAAGTCTAAGGTGGCATGGATATAACAAAATATTTATGCAAGGCATAGTTTACATTCAATACTAGCTAATATGCAGCTATGGTGCCCCAGGGGAGGGCAATGCACGCCTACGTGCATCGAACGCCTCCCTACTGGGTTGGATTGTCCCACTCACCAACACCCGGGTCGTCGCGTGACCGCCCGTCAAGATCTGCAAGACATGGGAAACTAAAATGGTGAGTAAAATACACAAATACGCACAAAATACGCTAAAAATACCAACACTCGGACAAGCACGCATACGGGCCCGTACGCACGCGAGTACGAGTGCCCCGACACACTCCGCACCGCCGGGCAGCCATGCGCACGGCCACCGCACGCACAAGCACGGGTGCGCACGCATGCACGCACCCCCGCGCCCAGGGCGCACTGCCGCGCCCCAGCCCGAGCACCCAGGCCCGCTACCGCGCCCCTGCCCGCCCGCCCAGACACGCTGCAGCGCACGCGCACGCTCGCGCGCGCCCGTGCGCACCGCACGTCCAGCCCCGGGTGCACCCGCGCGCACTGCGCCCCAACGCAGCTCCTCGCGCGCACACCTGCACGCATTGCGCCCCAGCGCAGTACCCCCGCGCGCACTGCGTCCCCTGCGCAGCACCCGCTCGCACGCCGCGCGTACGCGAGGCGCGTACAGCCCTCGCGTACGCGCGCACGCCCGCCAGCGCGCCCGACTGCGCTCCTGCGCCTGCCTGCGCTTACCTGCGCGCGCAGGCTCGCGCGCACGCGCGCGGATGATTCCGCACGCGCGCCCGAGCCACTCCCACACCCCCAACAGCCCCCTCCAACCCCCTAACCACCATGCATGCCATGCATACCCATATGCAACCCTAAACAAACATCTACACAAGAAAAAGGAAGGAAGGAAGCTTACCCAAGGGAGGAAAGGAAGGAGGGATCTTCTGGTGCTCTTCACGTACCGATTAGCCACCACCAAAGCCACCACTACCAAGGCCTCTACTCATCCCTAACAAGGCTGAAAAACAGAGGAGAAAGGGAGCTAAGAGAGGAGGAAAAACAAGGGGGAATGAAGATCCGAGACCATGGAAAGATAGATCGGGACAATACCTTCCTTTTCTCCTTCTATGACTTTCTTGTTCTTCGACTCTAGCTAGGTCATAAAGGGGATTTAAAGAGAGGGAGAGAGAGAGAGAGAGCTTAAAATGGAGATGATGAATAGTGGGGACTATTTGTGGTCGTGGACCTTAAGTCCCCACACACACACCACACACACACACCACTTATACTTAGGGAAAAATTAGGTTAAGCTAGGTTAGTTAGGTGAACTTTGACTTGGGTAAACCTAACCACACTAGAAAACAAAATATTTTGACCAAGTCAAGGGTCAACATTGACCAAGTCAAGTGTCAACATTGACCAAGTCAAGTCTCCCAATGACTTTTCGCTTGGTCAAAACCCGGATACGATTCGGAACTGTGAAATTCTGAACGTTACTGGAATTCGATGAAATTTTCGTGAGTGGCTTAGAATGGCACTAGGACACATAATATGCAGTTAGATTTTCAATCGGAGTCCTCAAACTCAGGAGGATAGCTAAAAGTCTAAAATTTTAGCGGTTCCGATCGAAAAAAAAAAAAAAGTTGAAAAACTGCCAGAATGCTCCAATGGTGACCATAAGGTAAAAAGTGACACATATATAACACCATGCATGCCATGCATACCCATATGCAACCCTAAACAAGCATCTACACAAGAAAAAGGAAGGAAGAAAGCTCACCCAAGGGAGGAAAGGAAAGGAGGGAAGATCGGGTGCTCTTCGCGCACCGAAACACCACCACCAAAGCCACCACCACCAAGACCTCCTTCAGCCCTAAAAATGGCTGAAAACAGAGGTAAAAAGGGGCTATGAGAGGAGGAAAAACAAAGGGTAATGCGAATCCGAGACCATGGAAAGATAGATCGGGTCCTCACCTTCCTTTTCTCCTTCTAGGGTGTCTTCTTTCAAGCTCTTCTACTAGGTCAAATGTGGGAAATAAAGAGAAGGTGAGAGAGCTTGAGAGAGGTGGAGAAGAAGATGAATAGGGGGGTTCCTATTCATGGGCGTGGACTTAAAGGGGGGCCACACCACACACTCACCACTTAGAAATTAATTAGGTTAAGCTAGGTTTAGTTAGGTTTAGGTGCATTTTGACTTGGGTCAACCTAACCACACTAGAAAATAAAAGATTTTGACCAAGTCAAGGGTCAACATTGACTAAGTCAAGTCTCCCAATGACTTTTTGCTTGGTCAAAACCCGGATACGATTCGGAATTGTGAAATTCTGAACGTTACCGGAATTCGATGAAATTTTCGTGAGTGGCTTGGAATGGCACCAGGACACATAATATGCAGTTAGATTTTCAATCGGAGTCCTCAAACTCAGGATGATAGCTAAAAGTCCAAAATTTTAGCGGTTCTGATCGAAAAAAGAAAAAGTTGAAAAACTGCCAGAATGCTCCAATGGTGACCAGAAAGATAAAAGTGACACATATATAACATTCTTCCCCCCTTAGGAAATTTTGTCCTCAAAATAAATACAAGAACATCTAGGAAGGGAAAAGATGCGGATACGCGTCACGCATGGCGTCCTCGAGCTCCCAAGTGGCCTCGGCACCGGAACGGTGCTGCCATCGCACCTTGACCAACTGGACGGTCTTGGTGCGGAGCCTCTTCTCACGACGGTCCAGGATCTCGATCGGCTGCTCGACGAATGACAAGTCCAGCTCGAAGACGAGCGGCTCGAACGGGATGACGTGAGCAGGATCGTGGACGTAACGCCTCAGCTGCGAGACATGGAAGACGTCATGGGCCTGAGCCAACTGTGGGGGCAGAGCTATGCGATAGGCCACCTCCCCAACTCGCTCGAGGATGAGGAACGGCCCATTGAAACGCGGACTCAGCTTGCCCCGCAGGACGCTGATGCTCCGACTTCACCTGCTGGCATACCAAGCAACGGGCAACGAAACGGGCAATATCCGTCTTCATCCCGCGCCACCAGTAGCCACGACGAAGGCCCCTGTACATCTTCGTGCCACCAGGATGCACTGTGTACCTCGAACGATGGGCCTCGTCCAAGATCTTCTGCTTCAGCTCTGCGTCGTCAGGAATGCATACTCGACCTCTGAACCGCAGGATCCCGTCCTCGCGAATCTGGTAGTTCGGACGCTCGCCCCGGGCGACGCCTTCAGAGAGGACTAGAAAGTGAGGATCCTGTCCCTGAGCCGTGCGGATCTCGTCGAGAAGAACGGGCTGCACAACTAGCCTGGCCAAAAAGCCACCCGCAGGAGTCTCTCGAACGCTGATCCAGCAAGCGGCCTCCTCCAGAAGCCTCCAACGACGTACAGCCATGTGGGCGGCCATGCCCAAGGGCTGCCTGCTGAGAGCATCCGCCACGACATTCGCCTTACCAGGATGGTAAGCGATGTCACAATCATAGTCCTTCAGGAACTCGACCCAACGTCTCTGACGCATGTTGAGCTCCAGCTGGGACTGCAAATATGTCAAGCTCTTATGATCAGTAAAGAGCTCGAACTCCTCGCCATAAAGGTAGTGCCTCCACATCTTCAGCGCAAAGATGATCGCTGCTAAGTCGAGGGCATGGGTGGGGTAATTCTGCTCATGGAGCTTCAACTGACGCGACGCGTAAGCCACAACCTTACTGTGCTGCATCAGGACGCAACCCACACCCAACCGCGATGCATCGGAGTAAACTGCGAACCCACCACTCCCAGACGGAAGGGTAAGAACTAGCGCTGAGGTGAGCCTTCACTTCAACTCCAAGAAGCTCTAATCGCAAGACGGGGACAACTCGAACCGGACATCCTTCCGAGTGAGGCGGGTAAGAGGTACAGCTATCTTCGAGAAACCCTCGACAAACTTCCTATAATAACCCGCCAAGCCCAGGAAGCTTCGAATCTCTGTGGGGTTCGACGGTCGACGCCAATTCGACACGGCGAGCGTCTTGTCCGGGTCCACAGATATGCCCTCGCCGGAAATCACATGGCCCAGGTGTTATATATGTGTCACTTTTTAGCCTTCTCGTAACCATTGGAACATTCTGGCAGTTTTTCAGTTTTTTTGTTTTTCGATCGGAACTGCTAAAATTTTGGACTATTAGCTATCATCCTGAGTTTGAGGACTCCGATTGGAAATCTAACTGCATATTATGTGTCCTGGTGCCATTTCAAGCCACTCACGAAAATTTCATCGAATTCCGGTAATGTTTCAGAATTTCACAGTTCTGAAGCGTATCCGGGTTTTGACCGAGCGAGAAGTCATTGGGAGACTTGACTTGGTCAAATGTGGGCCCATGACTTGGTCAACCCCCTTTGTTTTCTAGTGTGGATGGGTTGACCCAAGTCAAAGTACACTTAGACCCACTTAAACCTAATCTAACCTAGCTTAACCTAATCTAATTGAGGGTGTGAGAGTGTGTGGTGTGTGTGTGAGGATAAATAAATCCCACGACAACATATCCCCCACTATTCATCATCTTCTCCAAATTTCTCTCTCTCTCCCTCTCTTTAATCCCCCCATATGACCTAGTTCAAGGGGTCAAAAACCCTAAGAAGAGAAAGGATAGGTAAGGACCCGATCTACCTTCCGGTGGTCTCGAATTCGAGTTCCCACATGTGTGACCCCTTCTCATGCCTCTTTTCTACTCTGTTTTCAGCCATTTTGAGGGCTGAAGGAGATCTTGGTGGTGGTGGTCCTTGAGGTGGTGTTTCGGTGCGCGAAGAGCACCCGTTCTTCCTTCCCTCCTCTTCCTCTCCTAGGGTAAGCTTCCTTTCCTTCCATTTCTTGTTTAGATGTATGTTAGGGTGTGTTTTTGGGAGTGAAAGATGTGCTTGGTGGTTTGGGAGTGCTTGTGGTGGCTGTTGGTGGCGGTTGGGGTGGTTGAGCTCGGCTCGGGTGCATGCGGGCAGCGGCGCGCGCAGGCAGGCAGGGGCAGGCAGGCAGGCGCAGGCGGGCAAGCTGCGGGCCGGCGCGCTGGGCGCGTGTTGTCGGGCTCGCTGGGCGCGTGCGGTCGGGCGCGCTGGGCGCAGTGCACGGCGTGCGCGCGGAGCGCTGCGCAGGGGCACATGGTGAGCGGGTGGTGTGCGGGTGCTGCGCAGGGGCACAGTGCGCGCAGGGCGAGTGGGGAGTGCGTGCGGGGCACTGCGCTACGGCGCAGTGCGGGCGGGTGCGCGTGTGGGGCGCTGCCCTGGGGCGCAGTGCGCGCAGGTGCACCCGGGGCCGGACGAGCGGGTGGTGCGCGCGGGATGCTGCGCTGGGGCACAAGGCGTGCGGGTGTGCGCGCGAGTTGCTGCGCTGGGGCACAATGAGCGCGCGGTGCACCCGAGGGGCTTGGCAGCGTGTCCGGGCATGCGGGCAGGGGCTCGGCAGTGCGTCTGGGCGCGCGGGCTGTGGCGCGGCTATGCCCCTGGGGCAGGTGCCCGTGCGTACGGCTGCCCGGGGGTTCGGGAGTGAGTCAGGGTGCTCGGACTCGCGTGCATACGGGCCGTATGTACGTTTGTCCGAGTGTTGGGTATTTTAGTGTATTTTGTTTATATTTGTGTATTTTACTCACCAAGTTGATTACCCTGTCTTGCAGATCTTGACGGACGGTCGCGCGACGACCCGGTTATTGGTGAGTGGGACAATCCAACCCAGTAGGGAGGCATTATATGCACTTGGGCGTGTACCGTCCTCCCCTGGGGCACCATGGTTTAATATTAACTTGTGTAATATGTAATCCATGCAAGCATGATTAGTATGTAGTATGCATGCCACCCTAGACCTTGTATGTTAGGGACTTGCACCCTTAGGATATGTGTAAGAGCCATGCATCCTGTCACCATGTTCTCATGCTAGGAAGCCTCGACCTATGCATGTGTCCTACTAGTTTAATTTATTAAATTAAATGTAAACTTATGGTATTTTAGCATGCCTTAGGGAATATTATAAGGGGCCTTGCGAGGTCAACATTGAGACCCGGGCTAGGGTACTCCGTGTTCCTTGTTTGGTTGTCGGGATGTCCTATATCGAGACCTCATGGTGCCCTCCCAAGGTTTCTTTTCCCGATAATATTATAACCTCGTTGTTATAATATATGTTTCCCCGCATCTTAGTTATGCGCCCTAGAGGAATTCTGAAGAATTCATGACATCATAATTTGAGATCGGTGTCGGCGGATCCGAGTGGATCGTATGCGTATGGATAGGCTGTTTATGTTCCCTTCGTTGGATCCATGTAGAGACTGCCCAGTGTTAGAAAGGCCGTCCCGTGAGAGGGCTCCCATCAGTAGGTACCTCCTGATTTGGATTCGGACTGTGCTGAAGTGTGGGAGGAGGCCAAGCGGCCTACGGAGTGGAGGAGAGACTATCGGTGGACCAAGGGTGATTAACAGCCTAGTCAGTCCCAATATCCTATGTCACCTATTGAGGGGTGAGGGTGAGGGTGTGGTGGGTCGGCGATGTAGCGACCCACTGGATTGTGTAGTTCCTGCCACTTTGAGGCTTGATTAATTATTTGTGGTTAATATAAATTGTGATGCATGGGTTGTGCTATTCACTGAGCGTGTGGCTCACCCCTCGCATAATTTTTCTCCAGTTATCACCGAGTCGGATCTGAAGGAGGAGCTCCCCGAGAGACTTCATCAGTAGCGGAGCAGCGCCACGTCCCGCGAGTGTTAGAGGCCATCAACATCCTTTCTTTTGATTGTATGTATTATATTTCCGTGCTTGGGCACTCGTTTGTATATTATTTGGATGTATGTGTGTATATTGGCTCTCACAGGACAGTTGATTATGTATCGAGTCTGTAGTATGTTTTTGAATTACAAACTCAGTCTTTTAGCTTCCGCTATCTGTGTATATATCATGTCAGCCTTGCTTTCGTCTGTGTTGTCATTTAGTTGTTGTTTAGAGTATATTATTGACCTCCTGTATAGACTGCTGATATCATGTATACACTTGCCGCGTCCCGGGACGGCCGCCCTGGGGCGTGACAAAAGTTGGTATCAGAGCCTGGTCCTATCAGAGCCAATTGGCTTCTTTTCGTAGAGATGAGTTTTAGGATTTCTTTATGAGTATTCTGATCCTAGTGTCTGGTTTTCTTAGGTTGCTGATATGCCTCCTCACAGAGGACGGCGCGGACGTGGTCCCTCTCGACCTTTGGAGGTTTCCGGACCTACCAGAGGCGAGGATGCTACTGGAGAGTCCTCGGCCGTGAGGCCAGGATCGGTGCAGGAGCCTCCTGCCTGGGAGCGCGCATTCACGCGGATAGCGGATTTGGTGGAGACTCAGATCAGGGCACTGGAGGCCCAGACTAGAGTATTGGCTGAGCAGGCTAGAGAGATTCAGGAGCTGAGGGCGGCCCGTGATGCAGTTCCACAGGTCCCCTTGGTGGCAGATCCGCCTGTGGTACCCGACGTACCCCCAGTCCCTGTGGTGGTTCCGGTGGTGAGAGTTCAGGATCCCCAGGAGAGGGAGGTGGGGCTAGAGGCTGCAGCGCGAGTGCATCAGAGTGGCCTCGCTGCCTTTCAGAAGCTCCACCCTCCCGAGTTCTATGGTCAGACGGTGGATCCCCTTGCCCCAGAGCGTTGGTTGATGGAGGTGTATACGATCTTCTCGACTATGCATTGCACAGATCGCCAGCGAGTCTCCCTGGCCACTTTTATGTTGAAGGGTAGCGCCGCTGACTGGTGGGCTACTAGATCAGTGGACATCCCCGAGGGAGTGGAGCAGCTTCTATGGGCAGGATTCCAGAGGTATTTCTTGGAGGAGTACTTCCCGTTCTCGACGCGCCAGATAGTGATGCAGGAGTTTGAGCAGCTGACGCAGGGCTCTATGTCTGTAACTGACTACTCCACGTGCTTCACGAGGCTTTCCAGATTCGCCCCAGCCTTGGTGATGGACGAGGAGACGCGGTGCCGTCGTTTTGAGCTTGGTATCAGCAGCGCCATTCGGGTGCATGTCACCTCCCAGGCTTTCATGAGGTACTCTGACTTGGTGTCGCGGGCGAAGATAGTCGAGTGAGACCTCGGGATCCTCGTGAGGGTTTCTGTTGTGTCTGTGTCATTTGGAGCGCTCTGTTTGAAGATTTGGGTACATAATTTTTTTTTTTGCGAAGGGTTATGTATTCCTGATTTGGTATTTGGATTTGATTTTATTAAAATCCAAGATGATGAGGTTTAATTGGAATTTTATTATGAGATGTCCAGTTTTGAGTTAGCTTTCGCACAGAAGTGGAATTAGATCAACTGGATTCTTGTAGTGAAAGTTATGGGTATTCTTCCAAGTAGACCCCGGGGATGGAAATTCTGGCAGCAGCCCTGCTACATGTTTGGCTCAAATTTCAGAATAGCTGGAGGGATTATCTGCTCTTGGCATGAACATAAAAGTTGTAGATAATCTTCTTAGCTTTCCATCGGTCTTGGAATCAAGCAATTCGGAGCTGTATCGGGGAAGTTATGGCTGTTTCAGTGAAGCTTGCGCAGAATTTCTAGTCGAAGGGCGACTTAGTAATTCCCCCTTAAGATATTTTGATAAATATCTCTCTCTCTCTCTCTCCCCTCCCAAATTCCACGACCTGCATTTTCTGGTCCCTCTCCTCTCCTTCAAAGGCCCCCCATGTGTTTGATTGAATGACACAAAGAGAAGGAAGAGGTGGTGGAGGAAGTGGTAGTAGATCTTGTGTTCATGTGTGTTGTTTGTTTGTTCCCCTCTCTCTCAAGCTCCCTTTCCTTGTCCCCCCCCCCCTGATTTTTCGGCTGAAGAGGAGGCTGAGGAGGCTGAGTGGTGGTGGTGGTGGTGGTGGTCTCGGTGGCGGCGTTTCGGTGCGCGAAGGGCCCCGAACCTCCCCCTTTTTGTTCCCCCTCCAAGGTGAGCTCCTCCCCTTCTTTTCTTGATTTTCTTGGCTTAAGGGGTTGTGGGAAAGTCATGCTTGCTAGGTAGTTGGGTTTGGGTGTGTGTGAGGGGTTGGGATGGGTGAAATGTGGTTAGAATGGGATGGGCGCGTGCTGGGCGTCGGCTGCGCGTGTGCGCGCGCAGGCGGGAGCAGGCGAGCGCTGGCGGGCGCACAGACGCGCGCGGCCGCGTGCGCGCGAGTTGCTGCGCTGGGGCGCAGTGAGCACGCGGTGCACCCGAGGGGCTCGACGGCGTGTCCGGGCATGCGGGCAGGGGATCGGCAGTGCGTCTGGGCGCGGGCTGTGGCGCCGCTGTGCACCTGGGGCGGGTGGCCATGCATACGGCTGCCCGGGGGTTTGAGAGTGAGTCGGGGTGCTCGGACTCGCATGCGTACAGGCCGTATGTACGCTTGTTCGACTGTTGGGTATTTTAGTGTATTTTTGTATATATTTGTGTATTTACTCACCAAGTTGATTACCCTGTCTTGCAGATCTTGACAGACGGTCAAGCGACGACCTGATTATTGGTGAGTGGGACAATCCAACCCAGTAGGGAGGCGCTATATGCACTTGGGCGTGTACCGTCCTCCCCTGGGGCACCATAATTTGGTATTAACTTGTAATCCATGCAAGCATGATTAATATGTAGTATGCATGCCACCCTAGCCTTGTATGTTAGGGACTTGCACCCTTAGGATATGTGTAAGAGCCATGCATCCTGTCACCATGTTCTCATGCTAGGAAGCCTCGACCTATGCATGTGTCCTACAAGTTTAATTTATTAAATTAAATGCAAACTTATGGTATTTTAGCATGCCTTAGGGAACATTATAAGGGGCCTTGCGAGGTCAACATTGAGACCCGAGCTAGGGTACTCCGTGTTCCTTGTTTGGTTGTCGGGATGTCCTATATCGGGACCTCATGGTGCCCTCCCAAGGTTTCTTTTCCTGATAATATTATAACCTCGTTATTATAATATATGTTTCCCCGCATCTTAGTTATGCGTCCTGGAGGAATTCTGAAGAATTCATGACATTAGTAGAGTTGAGATCGGTGTCGACCGATCCGAGTGGATCGTATGCGTATGGATAGGCTGTTTCTGTTCCCTTCGTTGGATCCGTGTAGAGACTGCCCCAGCGTTAGAAAGGCCGTCCCGTCAGAGGGCTCCCATCAGTAGGCACCTCCTGATTTTGGATTCGGACTGTGCTGAAGTGTGGGAGAAGGCCAAGCGGCCTACGGAGTGGAGGAGAGACTATCGGTGGACCAAGGGTGATTAACAGCCTAGTCAGTCCCAATATCCTATGTCACCTACTGAGGGGTGAGGGTGAGGGGTGGTGGTGGGTCAGCGATGTAGCGACCCACTGGATTGTGTACTTCCTGCCACTTTGGGGCGTGATGAATAAAATTATGGTTAATATAAATTGTGATGCATGGGTTGTGCTATTCACTGAGTGTGGCTCACCCCTCGCATAATTTTTCTCCAGTTATCACCGAGTCGGATCTGAAGGAGGAGCTTCCCGAGAGACTTCATCATAAGCGGAGCAGCGCCACGTCCCGCGAGTATTAGAGGCCATCAGCATCCTTCCTTTTGATTGTATGTATTATATTCCGTGCTTGGGCACTCGTTTGTGTATTATTTGGATATATGTGTGTATATTGGCTCTCACAGGACATTTGATAATGTATCGAGTCTGTAGTATGTTTTTGAATTACAGACTCAGTCTTTTAGCTTCCGCTATTTGTGTATATATCATGTCAACCTTGCTTTTGTCTGTGCCGTCATGTTAGTTGTTGTTTAGAGTATGTTATTGACCTCCTGTATAGACTGCTGATATCATGTATACACTTGCCGCGTCCCGGGGACGGCCGCCCTGGGACATGACAATACGCTCCAACCAAAACTCGCACTTAATCCACCATCAATTTGATGCTTCCAAGGTATTCCTTGACTAGGAAAAGAAACCTTGGGAGGGCACCATGAGGTCCGATATAGGATATCCCGACAACCAAACAAGGAACACGGAGTACCCTAGCCCGGGTCTCAACACTGACTTCGCAAGGCCCCTTAATCCAGAGAAGGAAGAGTAGAAGAAGACATCACCCTTAATGAACACTACTAACTCTATTGGAAACTCATGCTCCGCAATCGCCACGGTACACCCTCGGTACACAGAACGGAGGAGAATACGGTCTCCTACGGGCAATGATATCTCCAGGATAACATCAAGAGGGGCGGACGCCACGCCCATCCGTCTCGCAAAGGCGGGAGACACGAACGAGTGCGTGGCTCCGGAATCAAATAACACACATATATATAGGAAGTTGGGAAATCAAAACAATACCTGGACCATGATACCCGAAACCTGCGCCTCCTTGGCCGAAAGTGCTGCAACTCTGCCCTGGACAAACTGCGGCTGAGGAGCAGGGGCACGCCTCGCAGGCTGCACTAGCTGCCTCCTCTGGTTAACACGGCCACCATGTGGCTGCTGCTGACGGTGAGGCTGCTGCTGCTGCTGGAACTGCTGCTGTAACTTGTCACGCCCCAGGGCGGCCGTCCCCAGGACGCGGCAAGTGTATATATGATATCAGTCTAAACAGGAGTTCAATAACATACTCACACAACAGCTAAAAATGACAATACAGACAAAAGCAGGGGCTGACATGATATATACACAAATAGCGGAAGCTAAAAGACTGAGTCTGGACTCGATACATAATCAACTGTCCTATGAGAGCCAATATATATACAAAGACATCCAAATAAAATACAACCGTGTGCCCAAGCACGGAATATAACACCATACAATCAAAAGGGATGCTGATAGCCTCTGATACTCGCGGGGACGTGGCGCTACTCCGCTACTGATGAAATCCCTCGAGGGCTCCTCCTCTAGATCCGACTCAGATGACACTGGAGAAAATATTATGCGAGGGTGAGCCACGCTCAGTGAACAGCACAACCCATGCATCACAGTATATTAACCAAAACCAGATATATTAACCACAGTTTTATATTCACGCCTCAAAGTGGCAGGAACTACTCAAATCCAGTGGTGTCGCTATCGCAACCCACTACACCCTCACCCTCACCCCTCAATAGGTGACAAAGGATATTGGGACTAAACAAACCAGTGGGTCCGCTATCGCCAACCCACACACCCTCACCCTCAATAGGTGACATAGGATATTGGGACTTACAATCCAGTGGGTCGATACATCGCCGACCCACCGCACCCTCACCCTCACCCCTCAATATGGTGACATAGGATATTGGGACTGACTAGGCTGATGGTCACCCTTGGTCCACCGATAGTCTCTCCCCACTCCGTAGGCCGTTTGGCCACCCCCACATTCAGCACAGTCCGTCCCAAATCAGGAGCTGCTACTGATGGGAGCCCCTGCACGGGACAGCCTTTCCAACGCCGGGGTAGTCTCTACACGGATCCAACGAGGGAACAGAACAGCCTATCCATACGCATATGATCCACTCGGATCTGCCGACAACACATCACAAAACTCTAATGTCATGAATTCTTCAGAATTCCTCCAGGGCGCATAACCAAGATGCGGGGAACATATATATAATAATTATGAACAAGAGTTATAAATTATTGGGACAAGAAACCTTGGGAGGGCAGCATGAGGTCCCGATACAGGACATCCCGACAACCAAACAAGGAACACGGAGTGCCCTAGCCCGGGTCTTAATGTTGACCTCGCAAGGCCCCTCCCATAATATATACAAGGTATGCTAGCAATCAATT
>JAUJYN010000047.1:770836-822936 GCA_030737835.1 Acorus gramineus
CCTCCGACCACCACCAACCACCCTCCGACGACCCCCGCTGCCGCTGACCACCCCCAAACACAAAAAACCCCCCCTAGCAATCATCTAAGCAAGAAAAAAGAGGAAAAGAAGCTTACCGAGGGGGAGGAAGGGGTGACCGGGTGCTCTCCACGCGCCGAAACCCTTCCCAAAAGCCTTCTCACGCCCCGATCTATCACGGCCCTCGATTTGGCTCGAAACAGAGGAGAGAGAGGGGAGGTCGGGGAGGCTAGGGTCGTCGGAATTCGGATTTGAAGACACCGGAGCGTAGATCGGGACCCGATCTACACTTCCCGTGCTTTGGGTTTTTGGTTTTGAAGGGGTTAGGGGGCTTGAAAGTAAGAAAAACGGAGAGGGGAGAGAGAGATCTCGACGAGGAAGACAATGAACAGTGTAGGGGGTGATTTAGATTCCTTTTTTAAATAGAGCGCGACTTAAAAACCCGGATACGCCCCGAAACTGCGTAAATTTTGCAAACGATGCCAGAATTCGATGAAATTTTCGTGAGAGGTATAAAATGGCACCAGGACACCAAATATGCAGTCAGATTTCCAATCGGAGTTCTCTAGCTCAGACGATAGCTAACAGTCTGAAATTATGCGGTTCCGATCGAAAAACCCTAAAAATTTTAAAAACTGCCAGGACGCTCCAACGGTTACCAGCAGGCTAAAAAGTGACACATATATAACAGTTATGTTGCTTGGCAGGATAAAAGCGAAACACCGATTCAATGTCTTTCAGGTATATAATATCTTTCAGGACATTTTGATTTCATGTGTAAAACTTATATGTGATCATGTTATTTGTTTATGGTAATACAGACATGCTTTATACTTTTTTAGTTTATTTTTTATGTCATATTATTCTTGCTTTACTTTGAGAGGTTTTTTCCCTGTTGTTGTGGCTTGCTTTTTGTTATTCCATATCTTCATATCTTTGTTTTTCCTTTTTTTTCTCTTTGTTTTTCCATATCTTCATGGTCCTATTTTAATTCTGTATGTTTTAGTTTGATATTATCTTCTTAGAATATAAATGAGAATTAATTACAATGTCTTTCAAATTTTGTTAATGGATATGGGGATTGATGAGTTCATGCTTCATTTTTGCAGGTTGTTCTATCTTTTACATGAAAATCTAATGACACCACCTCGCGAAAGAAGACTTGTTGGAAACTTCTTTAAAATAGTTAGTAGAACACCCTTGTCACGAAAGTTTTAGGTGTAGAAAAGAGATTACATTGTCTTAGTTTGTTTCTTTGTTTTGACTTTGTTTTATCAAGATGTTTGGTTGAGGAGATATCATCACATATAATCCTTTGTTGTTGGAGCTTATTGTTTAAATGGATATTATAAATTTGTCTCTTGAATGAAAATCATTTCAAATCAATGTTCATAGAAGGATGATTTGTTTAACACAGTTATTGAAGATTTTGGTTTTACAGGAAAAAAAAAAAAAACAACCCCGATGGCTCTTAGCCGTCCTTCTACACAATCCCAATAATTCATCTGGATAAGAAAAAAAAAAACCTTAGTGACGGTTTAATCCGTCGCTAATTCACCAACGCCGACGGTAAAAAACTGTCCCAACTCATGTAAACAGCGACGGATAAAAGCCGTCGAAAAATACACAAACTGGGACGGTCTAAGAGTGTCGCAAAATATCCAACCCCGATTGCTATAAGCGTCGCAAAACACATCAACTGCGACGGTTTAAATGTGTCGCAAAATAGCCGACCCCGACGGCCTATAGCCGTTGGATGCTTTTTGCCGACACCCTCAACAAGGACGAACGTGCGACGGATATGAGCCATCGGAGATGAGCAATAGCGACGGATAATATCCGTCAGTAAATCTCACTATTTTGGTTGTGGAAATTGCCATAGTATTGAATTGTTGTAATGGTGTTTTGTTTTCAGCCACTCGTTGAGCTTGTAGCTCACCCCTAACGTACTGTTTCTTTTTAGGGGCAATTTGGGCGTGGAGCTAGAGCTTCCCTGTGGCGGGGTTTGAGTGCGTGAAGTGTCCTGTCTGGCGGTTGGCGAGTGCGAGTATGTCAATAGTCCTAGTGTCAATTATGTATTTGAAATAGCGCGTGTTGCACTGGTTGTACTTTATTTGGGCTAGACTTGGCTCTCACAAAACAGTGATTGTGTATTCGGGTTTGTAATAATATTTTTGGTTTACAGATTTATTGATATTTTTATGCTTCCGCATTTTAGTTTAACTATCAGTTATCATTGTTTTGCCAGCTTTGTGTGTTATTTATTGGAGTCATTGTTGATCTCTTGTATTTGATAGCTGATACTTTATATATTGCCGCGTCCCGGGGACGGCCGCCCTGGGGCGTGACAGTACGAATACAGATGAAGATCACATGGTCAAGCAAATGTACATGAAGCCTTGATCAGCAAAGGAATGATGTTTGTTCATGAAAAACAATTTAGGTCTTATTAACATAGTTTTTGTTGATTTTTGGATACGAAATTCTGTATTCAATGTATTGTTGAATTTTTATGTAAAACTGATTGGTTTTGGTTCTGTGTTTAACATTGTATTTGATACAGTGATAGATGTATATGAAATTAATGGTGTATTTGAAATTTGTATTAGACATCTATGTGAATCGCAAATCAATGTCAATTGTACGTGGAATGTATTTTGCCTATTGTGATGTTTATGTGGGACTTTTTATTAGGTGTATTTTAATTCAAAATGAATCAAATATAATTTCCTGCTTCTCCAGCATGTTAGATTATAACTATTGAGGTGTATCTGAATGTGAAATGTGTATCTTAAAACATGTATAAATTACAAAACAGTGGTGATTCATATATGAGTTTGATGTGATACAGTGATAGATGTATCTGAATGTCATGGTGTATATGAAATTTGTATTACAAAAATGAATCATATAAGGTTGGCTACTTCTCCAGCATAGTAGATCATAATGGGTACTATCTGAAAACCTGTCAAATAACTATTGTGGTGTGTCTGAATGTGAAATGTGTATCTTAAAACCTGTATAAATTACAAAACACTAGTGATTCATATCTGAATTTATGATGTGTTTGGTCAATGTTATGTGTATCTGTAAAATTGTAATCAGTGTATAAGATGAACCAAATAAAACTAATAACATCAAACATAATGACAATGTCAAATGAAGTCCACAAACACATTGAAATAACACATTATGACATCAAATGTGTTGTACAAAAAAAAGCCCTCTGCAACCTTCTAAATATTAAATCCTTAAGGTATTTTTGCTTTCTTATTTCTCAGCTTGTAGACCTTGGGTGCCTTCCTTCTTGATGGTGGTCGTCCCTTACTTCGAACCTTGAAAGGCGAGTGAACAATTGTGTCACGCCCCAGGGCGGCCGTCCCTGGGACGCGGCAAGTGTATATAAAATATCAGAATCTACACAGGAGGTCAATAATATATCATACACAAACAACCAAAATGACACACAGACAACAAAGAGGCTGACATGATATATACACCAAATCCGGAAGCAAAAGACTGAATCTGTAAATAAACATTCTACAGACTCGATACTCAATCATCTGTCATGTGAGAGCCAATATATACAAACAACAACTGGATATATACAAACGCGTGCCAAGCACGGAAATAAAATACATACAGTCAAGAAGGGATGCTGATAACCTCTGGCACTCGCGGAACGTAGCGCTGCTCCGCTACTGAAGGAATCCCTCGGAAAGCTCCAACTGCTGCTCTGGCTCCAGCTCAGGCTCAGTGACCACTGGGGAAAAACATATGCGAGGGGTGAGCCACACGCTCAGTGAACAGCACAACCCATGCATCACAGACAATATTTACCACAATTCCATTATTTATCCATCCTCTAAGTGACATAACAACATAATCCAGTGGTTCGTACCTCGCCGAACCACCACACCCTCACCCTCACCCATCAATGGGTGACATAGGCTATTGGGACTGATAATCATCCAATCACAAATCCAGTAGGTCGCTCATCGCCAACCCACTACACCCTCACCCTCACCCTACCACGGGTGACATAGGATATTGGGACTGACTAGGCTGTTGGTCACCCTTGGTCCACCGATAGTCTCTCCTCCACTCCGTAGGCCGCTGGCCTTCACCCATAACTTCAGCGCAGTCCGTCACAAATATCGGGAGGCGCCTACTGATGGGAGCCCTCGGAAGGGACGACCTTATCACGCTGGGGCAGTCTCTACACGGATCCAACGAAGGGAAACAGAACAGCCCATCCATACGCATATGATCCACTCGGATCCGCCGACAATACATCTCTACAACTCTAATGCCATGAACTCTTCAGAGTTCATCCAGGGCGCATAACCAAGATGCGGGGAAATGCACAATAAAAGCAAGGTTGTAATATCATTGGGGGAAAGAACTCGGGAGGGCGGCGTGAGTTCCCGATATAGGATACCCCGACAACCAAACAAGGAACACGGAGTACCTAACCCGGGTCTCACCGCTGTCCTCGCAAGGCCCCTCCCCTATAATATTCACTAAATATGCTAATAATCATACCAGGTATATAACATTACTTATAATATTACTGGGACTAGAAACCTTGGGAGGGCAGCATGAGGTCCCGATACAGGACATCCCGACAACCAAACAAGGAACACGGAGTACCCTAACACGGGTCTCAATGTTGACCTCGCAAGGCTCCTCCCTATAATATTATCTAAGGCATGCGATTTAACATACACTAGCATTTAATTTAATAAATAAACTAGTAGGACGCATGCATAGGCCGAGCTTCCTAACATGAAAACAGGGGGGGCATGGTGCATGGCTCTTACACCTATCCTATAGGTGCAAGTCCCTAACATGCAAAGACTAGGGTAGCATGCATTCTACATTTAAATCATGCAGGCATGGATTACATATTACTGCAGGTTAATATACATCCATGGTGCCCCAGGAGAGGTCGGTATACGCCCAAATGCGTATGACCCCTCTCTACTGGGTTGGATTGTCCCACTCACCGAAGTTCGGGTCGTCGCGCGACCGCCCGTCAGGATCTGCAAGACAGACATTTATATGGTGAGTTAAAAATCCTCAAATACTACCAAAGACATCAAAATTCACAAAACCCACAAACAAACAACCAACACTCAGGCAAACATGCATACGATCCGCACGCACGCTAGCCCGAGCACCCCGACAACCACCCGCACGGCCGGCAACCACCCGCACTGTCACGCCCCAGGCGGCCAACAAGCACAATGGTAAGAAGTGTTCCTTGTTGAACTATGACTTTGAGATTGTTTCTCATGGAGAGATCGTTTTAGCAGATCCAATGCTCAATGTGCATGGTTCAAGAATGGGCAAGGGATTTTACAAAGTGCTGTTGATTGAAATCATAAAGGAGGATGCTGACTTGTTTAAGGGTGATGGGTATCATTATACATTGGGTGAAGTTGGCGTTGGTGGTTTTGTAGTTTGGAATCGTAAATTTGTGACTATTAATTAGTAAAATCAGGTAAATATATTCATAGATACGGTCCATTGCTTGTCTTAGAGATGGTGTATCACCTGCTTTATAACTATTTGTTATGTTGCTTGGCAGGATAAAAGCGAAACACCGATTCAATGTCTTTCAGGTATATAATATCTTTCAGGACATTTGATTTCATGTGTAAAACTTATATGTGATCATGTTATTTGTTTATGGTAATACAGACATGCTTTATACTTTTTTAGTTTATTTTTTATGTCATATTATTCTTGCTTTACTTTGAGAGGTTTTTTCCTGTTGTGGCTTGCTTTTTGTTATTCCATATCTTCATATCTTTGTTTTTCCTTTTTTTCTCTTTGTTTTTCCATATCTTCATGGTCCTATTTTAATTCTGTATGTTTTAGTTTGATATTATCTTCTTAGAATATAAATGAGAATTAATTACAATGTCTTTCAAATTTTGTTAATGGATATGGGGATTGATGAGTTCATGCTTCATTTTTGCAGGTTGTTCTATCTTTACATGAATATCTAATGACACCACCTCGCGAAAGAAGACTTGTTGGAAACTTCTTTAAAATAGTTAGTAGAACACCCTTGTCACGAAAATTTTAGGTGAAGAAAAGAGATTACATTGTCTTAGTTTGTTTCTTTGTTTTGACTCTGTTTTATCAAGATGTTTGGTTGGGGAGATATCATCACATATAATCTGTTATATATGTGTCACTTTTTAGCCTGCTGGTAACCGTTAGAGCGTTCTGGCAGTTTTTCGTTTTTTTCGGTTTTTCGATCGGTACCGCTAATTTTTGGACTGTTAGCTATCGTCCTGAGCTAGAGGACTCCGATTGAAAATCTAACTGCATATTTGGTGTCCTGGTGCCATTTTAGACCTCTCACGAAAATTTCGTTGAATTCCGGTAACGTTTCCGAAATTTCGCAGTTCCGGGGCGTATCTGGGTTTTTAAGTCGCACGCTATATAAAGGTGGGATGTAAATTCCGAGTTACTGTTCATCATCCCTACCTTGAGCCCCCTCTCTCCTCTCCTCCGTTTTTCTTGCGTTTGAGCCCCTTAGACCCCTCAAACCTTAAAAGTTAAAACATAGGAAGTGTAGATCGCCGGTGTTTTCAAATCCCAATTCCGGCGAGTTTTGCCCGTCCGTCCGCCCTCTCTTCGTCCCTGATTTGAGCCATCTCGGCGGTGGAGGTAGATCGGGGCGTAGGAGAGCCTTTGAGAAAGGTTTCGGCGTGCGGAGAGCCACCGGACTTCCCCTCCTCCCCTTGGTAAGCCCCCTTTCCCTCTTTTTCTTGCATAGATGAATGCTAGGGGGGTGGTTTTGTGGTTGGGAGGCGGTTGGCGGCGGTGGGTGGCCGTCGGAGGGCTGTGGGAGGCGGTCGGAGGCTGTGGTGGTGGTCGGAGGTGGGTGGTAGAGGAGCTCGGGCTCGGGCAGGATGGCAGGGCAGCAGCAGCAGGCGCAGCAGGCAGGGCCGCTGGCAGGGCGCGCGCGTGCGTGCGCGGGCGTGCGCTCGGGCTGGCGCTGGGCGTGCCTGGTGCTGGGCGTGCAGGGCTAGTCGGGTGCTAGGCTGGCAGGGCTAGCTGGGTAGGCTGGGAGCAGGGCACCAGTTTGCTGGGCGCGCGCGCGCGGGCGTGCGCTCGGGGGGTGCAGGGGCGCTCGGGCATCAGGCGGGCAGTGCCCCGGGCGTGCAGGCGAGCGGTGCTCGGGCCACTCGGCGACGCGCGCAGGCAGGCAACGCGGGCAGCAGCGCGGGCAGGCTGGCAGGCGCGCTGGGCGCGTGTTGCGCGGGCGTGCGCGTGGACGCTGGGTGAGGGTCCCGGGCGCTGGGCGCTGAGTGCTGGGTCGCGGGTGCCGGGTGCTGGGCGCTGGGCGCTGGCGGGCGCAGTCGGGCGCGCAGTCGTGTGCGGGTGCGTGCGCGCGGGTGCGCGGGTGCGCGCGGAGTGGGTGCGCGGGTGCGCGCGGGTGCTGGCGCGAGCGGGGGTGTGCGCGGGAGTGCGCGCGGGCGCGCGGGCGCGCGGGCGTGCGCGGGCGGCCAGTGCGCCTGGGCAGTGCGCCTGGGCGCTGGGCAGGGAACCAGTGCGCGCGCGCGCGTGCATGCGCGTGCGTGCGCGTGCTGGGGCGTGCTGGGGCATGCTGGGGCAGTGCGCGGGGTGCTGCGCGAGGGGCGCGGGCTGGACGCGCGGTGCACGTGGGCGCGCGCGAGCGTGCGCATGCGTGCGGGTGCGCGTCTGGGCTCGCGGGCAAGCGCGCGGCAGTGCGCCGATGGTGCCGGGGTGTGTGCGTGCGTGCGCATTCGTGCGTGCGCATGCAGGGGGCCATGCGAATGGCTGCCCGAGGGTTCGGGTAGGTGTCGGGGCACTCGGACTCGCGTGCGTACGCGCGTGCTCGCATGCGTGCGAGCCCGTATGCATGCTTATCCGAGTTTTGGGTATTTCTATGCATTTCTATGTATAAATTGTGTGGTTTCTCACCATATTGAATGTCTGTCTTGCAGATCTAGACGGACGGTCGCGCGACGACCCCGATCTCTGGTGAGTGGGACAATCCAACCCAGTAGAGAGGTGTTATACGCACTTGGGCGTATACCGACCTCTCCTGGGGCACCATGGATAAATATTGACATATTGTAATGTGTATATCATGCGAGCATGATTAAATTGTAGAATGCATGTTACCCTAGACTTTGCATGTTAGGGACTTGCACCCTTAGGATATGTGTATGAGCCATGCAGCATGTCCCCTGGTTCCATGTTAGGAAGCCCGGCCGATGCATGTGCCCTACTAGTTTATTTATTAAATTAAATGCTAGTAAATGTTAAAATGCATGTTATAGTGAATATTATAGGGGAGGGGCCTTGCGAGGACAGCGGTGAGACCCGGGTTAGGGTACACCGTGTTCCTTGTTTGGTTGTCGGGGTGTCCTATAACGGGAACTCACGCTGCCCTCCCGAGTTTCTTTCCCCAACGATATTCCACCTTGTTATAACCTTATGCATGTTCCCCGCATCGTAGTTATGCGCCCTGGTGGGTTCTGAGGAATTCAGAACATTAGTGTTGTTATAATGTGCCGTCTGCGGATCCAAGTGGATCATATGCGATGGGTAGGCTGTTCTGTTCCCTTCGTTGGATCCGGTAGAGACTACCCCAGCGTTAGACAGGCCTTCCTGACAGAGGGCTCCCATCAGTAGGCACCTCCTGATTTAGGACGGACTGTGCTGAATGTGGGAGTAGACCAGGCGGCCTACGGAGTGGAGGAGAGACTATCGGTGGACCAAGGGTGACCAACAGCCTAGTCAGTCCCAAAATCCTATGTCACCCATTGAAGGGTGAGGGTGAGGGTGTAGTGGGTTGGCGATGAACGACCCACTGGAGTTGTGATTGGATGCTTGTAAGTCCCAAAATCCTATGTCACCCATTGAAGGGTGAGGGTGAGGGTGTAGCGGGTTGGCGGAAGCGACCCGTTGGTTTTTGGTGCAGTTAGTCCCAATATCCTATGTCACCCATTGAAGGGTGAGGGTGAGGGTGTGGCGGGTTGGCGGAAGCGACCCGCTGGTTATGTGTAGCCAGTCCCAATATCCTTTGTCGCCCATTGAAGGGTGAGGGTGAGGGTGTAGTGGGTTGGCGATTGAGCAACCCACGGCTTTGAGTTGTGCTATCATTTGTGGATTAAGTAATATGAATTGTGGATTATAAGGATATCTGGTTGTGGTCAATATTGTCTGTGATGCATGGGTTGTGCCGTTCACTGAGCGTGTGGCTCACCCCTCGCATAATATTTTCTTCAGTGTCATCTGAGTCGGATCTGGAGGAGGAGCTCCCCGAGGGATTTCATCAGTAGCGGAGTAGCGCGACGTCCCGCGAGTTGCAGAGGCTATCAGCATCCCTTGTGTTGTATGTATCATTTTCCGTGCTTGGGCACGCGTTGGTGTTGTATTTGGATGTCTTTGTATGTATATTGGCTCTCACAGGACATGTGATTATGTATGGAGTCTGTAGTGTGTTTTGATTACAGATTCAGTCTTTAGTTATCCGCATTTGGTGTATATATCATGTCAGCCCTGCTTTTGTTGTCTGTGTGTCATTTTAGTTGCTTGTGTATGATATATTATTGACCTCCTGTGTAGATTCTGATATTTTATATACACTTGCCGCGTCTCGGGGACGCCCGGGGCGTGACATAATCCTTTGCTGTTGGAGCTTATTGTTTAAATTGATATTATAAATTTGTTTCATGAATGGAAATCATTTCAAATCAATGTTTATAGAATGATGATTTGTTTAACACAGTTATTGAAGATTTTGGTTTTACAGGAAAAAAAAAAAAACAACCCCGATGGCTCTTAGCCGTCCTTCTACACAATCCCAATAATTCATGTGGATAAGAAAAAAAATCTTAACGACGTTTTAATCTGTCGCTAATTCACCAACGTCGACGGCTAAAAACCGTCCCAACTCATGTAAACAGCGACGGATAAAAGCCGTCGAAAAATACACAAACTGGGACGGTCTAAGAGTGTCGCAAAATATCCAACCCCGATTGCTATAAGCGTCGCAAAACACATCAACTGCGACGGTTTAAATGTGTCGCAAAATAGCCGACCCCGACGGCCTATAGCCGTTGGATGCTTTTTGCCGACACCCTCAACAAGGACGGACGTGTGACGGATATGAGCCGTCGGATATGAGCAATAGCGACGGATAATATCCGTCAGTAAATCTCACTATTTTGGTTGTGGAAATTGCCATAGTATTGAATTGTTGTAATGGTGTTTTGTTTTCAGCCACTCGTTGAGCTTGTAGCTCACCCCTAACGTACTGTTTCTTTTATAGGGGCAATATTGGGTGTGGAGCTGCAGCCTCCCTATGGTGGGGTTTGAGTGCGTGAAGTGTCCTGTCTGGCGGTTGGCGAGTGCGAGTATGTCAATAGTCCTAATGTCATTTATGTATTTGAAATCGTGCATGTTGCACTGGTTGTACTTTATTTGGACTAGACTTGGCTTTCACAGGACAATGATTGTGTATTCGAGTCTGTATTAATGTTTTTGATTTACAGACTTATTGATATTTTTATGCTTCCGCATTTTAGTTAAACTATCAGTTATTATTGTTTTGCCAGCTTTGTGTGTTATTTATTGGAGTCATTGTTGATCTCTTGTAATTGATAGCTGATCCTTTATATATTGCCACGTCTCGGTGACGGCCGCCCTGGGGCGTGACAGAAGCACCGTACGAATACAGATGAAGATCACATGGTCAAGCAAATGTACATGAAGCCTTGATCAACAAAGGAATGGTGTTTGTTCATGAAGAACAATTTAGGTTTATTAACATAGTTTTTGGTTGATTTTTTTATACGAAATTCTGTATTCAATGTATTGTTGAATTTTTATGTAAAACTGATTGGTTTTGGTTCTGTGTTTAACATTGTATTTGATATAGTGATAGATGTATCTGAAATTGATGGTGTATCTGAAATTTGTATTAGACATCTATGTGAATCGCAAATCAATGTCAATTGTATGTGGAATGTATTTTGCCTATTGTGATGTTTATGTGGGACTTTTTATTAGGTGTATTTTAATTCAAAATGAATCAAATACAATTGCCTACTTCTCCAGCATGGTAGATTATAACTATTGAGGTGTATCTGAATGTGAAATGTGTATCTTAAAACATGTATAAATTACAAAACAGTGGTGATTCATATATGAGTTTGATGTGATGCAGTGATAGATGTATCTAAATTTCATGGTGTATATGAAATTTGTATTAGAAATGAATCATATAAGGTTGGCTGCTTCTCCAGCATAGTAGATCATAATGGGTACTATTTGAAAACCTGTCAAATAACTATTGTGGTGTGTTTGAATGTGAAATGTGTATCTTAAAACCTGTATAAATTGCAAAACACTAGTGATTCATATCTGAATTTATGATGTGTTTGGTCAATGTTATGTGTATCTGTAAAATTGTAATCAGTGTATAAGATGAACAAAAAAAAACTGATAACATCAAACATAATGACAATGTCAAATGAAGTCCACAAACACATTGAAATAACACATTATGACATCAAATGTGTAGTACAAAAAAAAGCCCTCTCCAACCTTCTAAAAAATATTAGATCCTTAAGGTATTTTTGTTTTCTTACTTCTCAGCTTGTAAACCTTGGATGCCTTCCTTCTTGATGATGGTCGTCCTTTACTTCGAACCTTGAAAGACAAGTGAACAATTGTGTCACGCCCCAGGGCGGCCGTCCCTGGGACGCGGCAAGTGTATATAAAATATCAGAATCTACACAGGAGGTCAATAATATATCATACACAAACAACCAGAATGACACACAGACAACAAAGGGGCTGACATGATATATACACCAAATGCGGAAGCAAAAGACTGAATCTGTAAATAAACATTCTACAGACTCGATACCCAATCATCTGTCATGTGAGAGCCAATATATACAAATACAACTGGATATACACAAACGCGTGCCAAGCACGGAAATAAAATACATACAGTCAAGAAGGGATGCTGATAACCTCTGGCACTCGCGGAACGTAGCGCTGCTCCGCTACTGAAGGAATCCCTCGGAAAGCTCCAACTGCTGCTCTGGCTCCAGCTCAGGCTCAGTGACCACTGGGGAAAAACATATGCGAGGGGTGAGCCACACGCTCAGTGAACAGCACAACCCATGCATCACAGACAATATTTACCACAATTCCATTATTTATCCATCCTCTAAGTGACATAACAACATAATCCAGTGGTTCGTACCTCGCCGAACCACCACACCCTCACCCTCACCCATCAATGGGTGACATAGGCTATTGGGACTGATAATCATCCAATCACAAATCCAGTAGGTCGCTCATCGCCAACCCACTACACCCTCACCCTCACCCTACCACGGGTGACATAGGATATTGGGACTGACTAGGCTGTTGGTCACCCTTGGTCCACCGATAGTCTCTCCTCCACTCCGTAGGCCGCTGGCCTTCACCCATAACTTCAGCGCAGTCCGTCACAAATATCGGGAGGCGCCTACTGATGGGAGCCCTCGGAAGGGACGACCTTATCACGCTGGGGCAGTCTCTACACGGATCCAACGAAGGGAAACAGAACAGCCCATCCATACGCATATGATCCACTCGGATCCGCCGACAATACATCTCTACAACTCTAATGCCATGAACTCTTCAGAGTCCCCCCAGGGCGCATAACCAAGATGCGGGGAAACATGCACAATAAAAGCAAGGTTGTAATATCATTGGGGGAAAGAAGCTCGGGAGGGCGGCGTGAGTTCCCGATATAGGATACCCCGACAACCAAACAAGGAACACGGAGTACCCTAACCCGGGTCTCACCGCTGTCCTCGCAAGGCCCTCCCCTATAATATTCACTAGAATTGCTAATAATCATACCAATCATGCAACATTACTTATAATATTACTGGGACTAGAAACCTTGGGAGGGCAGCATGAGGTCCCGATACAGGACATCCCGACAACCAAACAAGGAACACGGAGTACCCTAACACGGGTCTCAATGTTGACCTCGCAAGGCTCCTCCCTATAATATTATCTAAGGCATGCGATTTAACATACACTAGCATTTAATTTAATAAATAAACTAGTAGGACGCATGCATAGGCCGAGGTTTCCTAGCATGAAAACAGGGGGGGCATGGTGCATGGCTCTTACACCTATCCTATGGGTGCAAGTCCCTAACATACAAAGACTAGGGTAGCATGCATTCTACATTTAAATCATGCAGGCATGGATTACATATTACTGCAGGTTAATATACATCCATGGTGCCCCAGGAGAGGTCGGTATACGCCCAAATGCGTATGACCCCTCTCTACTGGGTTGGATTGTCCCACTCACCGAAGTTCGGGTCGTCGCGCGACCGCCCGTCAGGATCTGCAAGACAGACATTTATATGGTGAGTTAAAAATCCTCAAATACTACCAAAGACATCAAAATTCACAAAACCCACAAACAAACAACCAACACTCGGGCAAACATGCATACGATCCGCACGCACGCTAGCCCGAGCACCCCGGCAACCACCTGCACTGTCACGCCCCAGGGCGGCCGTCCCCGGGACGCGGCAAGTGTATATAAAATATCGGAATCTACATAGGGGGTCAATAATATATCATACACAAACAACCAGAATGACACACAGATAACAAAGGGGCTGACATGATATATACACCAAATGCGGAAGCAAAAGACTAAATCTGTAAATAAACATTCTACAGACTCGATACTCAATCATCTGTCCTGTGAGAGCCAATATACACCAATACAACTGAATATATATACAAACGCGTGCCAAGCACGGAAATAAAATACATACAGCCAAGAAGGGATGCTGATAACCTCTGGCACTCGCGGAACGTAGCGCTGCTCCGCTACTGAAGGAATCCCTCGGAAAGCTCCAACTGCTGCTCCGGCTCCAGCTCAGGCTCAGGCTCAGTGACCACTGGGGAAAAACATATGCGAGGGGTGAGCCACACGCTTAGTGAACAGCACAACCCATGCATCACAGAAAATATTTACCACAATTCCATTATTTATCCATCCTCTAAGTGACATAACAACATAATCCAGTGGTTCGTACCTCACCGAACCACCACACCCTCACCCTCACCCATCAATGGGTGACATAGGCTATTGGGACTGATAATCATCCAATCACAAATCCAGTAGGTCGCTCATCGCCAACCCACTACACCCTCACCCTCACCCTACCACGGGTGACATAGGATTTTGGGACTGACTAGGCTGTTGGTCACCCTTGGTCCACCGATAGTCTCTCCTCCACTCCGTAGGCCGCTGGCCTTCACCCATAACTTCAGCACAGTCCGTCACAAATATCGGGAGGCGCCTACTGATGGGAGCCCTCGAAAGGGACGACCTTATCACGCTGGGGCAGTCTCTACACGGATCCAACGAAGGAAAACAGAACAGCCCATCCATACGCATATGATCCACTCGGATCCGCCGACAACACATCTCTACAACTCTAATGTCATGAACTCTTCAGAGTTCCTCCAGGGCGCATAACCAAGATGCGGGGAACATGTACAGTAATTAGCAAGGGTGGAATATCATTGGGGGAAAGAAGCTCGGGAGGGCGGCGTGAGTTCCCGATATAGGATACCCCGACAACCAAACAAGGAACACGGAGTACCCTAACCCGGGTCTCACCGCTGTCCTCGCAAGGCCCCTCCCCTATAATATTCACTAAATATGCTAATATTCATAACAGTTATATAACATTACTTATAATATTACTGGGACTAGAAACCTTGGGAGGGCAGCATGAGGTTCCGATACAGGACATCCCGACAACCAAACAAGGAACACGGAGTACCCTAACACGGGTCTCAATGTTGACCTCGCAAGGCTCCTCCCTATAATATTATCTAAGGCATGCGATTTAACATACACTAGCATTTAATTTAATAAATAAACTAGTAGGACGCATGCATAGGCCGAGGTTTCCTAACATGAAAACAGTGGCATGGTGCATGGCTCTTACACCTATCCTATGGGTGCAAGTCCCTAACATACAAAGACTAGGGTAGCATGCATTCTACATTTAAATCATGCAAGCATGGATTACATATTACTGCTGGTTAATATACATCCATGGCCCCCCAGGAGAGGTCGTTATACGCCCAAATGCGTATGACCCCTCTCTACTGGGTTGGATTGTCCCACTCACCGGAGATCGGGTCGTCGCGCGACCGCCCGTCAGGATCTGCAAGACAGACATTTATACGGTGAATTAAAATCCACAACTACTACCAAAGACATCAAAATTCACAAAACCCACAAAACAACAACCAACACTCGGGCAAACGTGCATACGACCCGCACGCACACTAGCCCGAGCACCCCGACACACTCCCGCACCCTCGGCAACCACCCGCACGGCCGGCAACCACCCGCACGGTCACCCGACCGCCCGGGTGCACCGCCGCGCCTCAGCCAACGCACCCCGCGCACCGCCGGGCCCCCGCCCGCCGCCTGGACGCGCCGCCGAACCTCCCGGGTGCACCGCGCGCCCCCTGCGCCCCAGCGCAGCCGCCCGCGCACACCCCGCACGCCTCGCGGTGGCCCGCGAGCACCCCGCACGCCCCGCGCGCAGCGCCCCGCCCCGCACGCACCCCGCGCGCACCTCGCGCGCACCACCTCGCTCCGCGCGCACCCCGCGCGCATACACCACTGCGGTGGCCAGCCCCCAGCGCCCCTGCGCCCAGCGCTCAGCACCCTCGCCCAGCACAACCGGTATCCGCGACCAGCTCCCAGCGCTCAGCGCCCAGCACCCGGGACCCTCACCCAGCGCCCACGCGCAACACGCGCCCAGCGCGCCTGGCAGCACGCGCCCAGCGCGCCTGCCAGCATGCCCACGCTGCTGCCCGCGTTGCCTGCCTGCACTCGTCGCCGAGTGGCCCGAGCACCGTTCGCCTGCACGCCCCGCACTGCTCGCCTGATGCCCGAGCACCTCCTGCCCTGCTCGCCTGCGCGCCCAGCCTGCCAGCCCGGCCTGCCTGCGCGCACAGCCCAGCCATCCTACCCAAGCTAGCCCTGCCAGTCTACCCTGCACGCCCTGCACGCCCAGCACGCCTACAGCACCACCCCAGCACGCCGCGCGCATGCCTGCGCGCACGCACCCGCGCGCCCGGCCACCTGGTGCGCCCACCTGCTGCGCCGCTGCCAAACCCCCCGAGGCTGCCCAACACCCTGCCTGGACAGCCTAGCTCCCTACCCGAGCTCCTCTACCACCAACACCGACCACCCCAAGGCCTCCGACCACCACCACAGCCCTCCGACGGCCACCCACCGCCGCCCACTGCCTCCCAACCTCAAATCCGACCTCCTAACAAGCACCTATGCAAGAAAAGAGGGGAAAGAGGGCTTACCGAGGGGAAGAAGGGAAGTCCGGATGCTCTCCGCGCACCGAAACCTTTCCCCAAGGGCTTCCACCACCCGGATCTATCTTGGTCCTCGAAATGGTCCAAAACAGAGGAGAAGAGAGGGGGGGACGGAGAGGCTAATCTCACCGGAATCGGGATTTGAAAGCACCGGGCTGTAGATCGGGACCCGATCTACACTTCCTATGCTTTAGGTTTTTAGGTTTGAGGGGTCTAGGGGGCTCAAATCAAAGAAAAAGAGAGAGAGGAGAGAGAAGATGCATTTGGTAGGGATGATGAATAGTGGTCAACCAAAAATTAGATTCCATTTATATAGTGCGCGACTTAAAAACCCGGATACGCCCCGGAACTGCGAAATTTCAGGAACGTTACCGGAATTCGATGAAATTTTTGTGAGAGGCCTAAAATGGCACCAGGACACCAAATATGCAGTTAGATTTCCAATCGGAGTCCTCTAACTCAGGACGATAGATAACAGTCCAAAAATAAGCGGTTCCGATCGAAAACCGAAAAAAAATGAAAAACCGCCAGAACACTCCAACAGTTACCAGCAGGTTAAAAGTGACATATATATAACACGCACGGCCACCCGACCGCCCGGGTGCACCGCCGCGCCTCAGCCAACGCACCCCGCGCAACGCCGGGCCCCCGCCCGCCGCCTGGACGCGCCGCCGAACCTCCCGGGTGCACCGCGCTCCCCCTGCGCCCCAGCGCAGCCGCCCGCGCACACCCCGCACGCCTCGCGCTGGCCCGCGAGCACCCCGCACGCCCCGCGTGCAGCGCCTCGCCCCGCGCGCACCTCCAGCCCCTATCCGCGCGCACTCCGCGCGCACCTACCAGCCTCTACCCGTGCGCAGCACGCGCGCACCACCCGCTCGCACCCACTACACCGCGCGCACGCCTGCGCCTCAGCCCAGCGCCCGGTATCCGCGGCCCAGGACCCGACGCTCAGCGCCTTGCACCCGGGACCCTCACCCAGCGCCCACGCGCACGCCCGCGCAGCACGCACCCAGCGCGCCTGGCAGCACGCACCCAGCGCGCCTGCCAGCCTGCGCGCGCTACTGCCCGCGCTGCCTGCCTGCGCGCGTCACCGAGTGGCCCGAGCACCGTTCGCCTTGCACGCCCAGCCACTGCCCGCTTGATGCCCGAGCACCCCCTGCCAGCTGCCCGAGCATGGCCTGCCCTACTCGCACAACCCGCAGCCATCCCGCTCTGCACACCTCCCCCTGCACCCCCCAAGCGCATGCCCGCGCGCGCGCCCGCGCGCACGCGCACGCGCGCCCGGCAAACTGGTGCACCTGCTCCCAGCCTACCCGAGCTAGTCCTACCCAGCACGCCCAGCACGCCCGCGCACAGCACGCCCAGCACGCACGCACTGCTGGCCACCAGCTCCCCCCGAGCGCACGCCCGTGCGCACGCCCGCGCGCGCCCAGCCTGCTGCGCTGCTGTGCTGCTGCCGGTGCTGCCTGCTGCCCGGGACTGCCAGCCCACCTGCCCGAGCTCCTCTACCACCCACCTCCGGCCACCAATGGCCTCCGACCACCACCACAGCCCTCCGACGGCCACCTACCGCCGCCAACCGCCTCCCAACCCCAAATCTACCCTCCTAACATACATCTAAGCATGAAAAAGAGAGGAAAGAGGCTTACCGAGGGGAAGAAGGGAAGTTCGGATGCTCTCCGCGCACCGAAACCATTCCCCAAGGGCTTCCAATGCCCGGATCTATCTTTGCCTCCGAAATGGTCCAAAACAGAGGAGAAGAGAGGGGGGACGGAGGGGCAAATCTCGCCGGAATCGGGATTTGAAAGCACCGAGGTGTAGATCGGGACCCGATCTACACTTCCTATGCTTTAGGTTTTTGGGTTTGAGGGGTCTAAGGGGCTCAAAAGTGAGAAAAGGAGAGAGGGGAGAGCGAAAATCCAAATGGTAGGGATGATGAATAGTGCTCACTCAAAAATTAGATTTCCTTATATAGCAAGTCACTTAAAATACCCGGATATGCCCCGGAACTGTGAAATTTCGGAAACGTTACCGGAATTCGATGAAATTTTCGTGAGAGGCCTAAAATGGCACCAGGACACCAAATATGCAGTTAGATTTCCAATCAGAGTCCTCTAACTCAGGACGATAGCTAACAGGCCAAAAATTAGCGGTTCCGATCGAAAACCGAAAAAAAATGAAAAACTGCCAGAACGCTCCAACGGTTACCAGCAGGCTAAAAGTGACACATATATAACAAATTGAATCTGGAATCTACCCATCACCAACACTACAGTCATTGTGATCAGTAACTTGTTTCATCAAGTCATTATACAAAACATCAAGATGCTTTTTGCACAACTCAAACAATTCAGGAGAGACAACAGCAACATTAGCGATTGATATAAATTTAGAGTGCAAGTCATGGTGCCTCCACATTTGCTCATTTGACATGTTGTCCACATAATAATTTTTCACAAAATTGTGCATTTGTTTAATGCCTTTCCGCCAACGATGAAGAATGTAGTTTTGTGACTCTTCCATCATGTTGATATGTATCAAACTTTCATAGAATGTCTATACATGTTACCCTTAAATTAAAAAAGACAGCATAGACATTTAACCTCCTGCTTACCTTCATCAAAACAAACTTGGTACGCTATTTTTTTCGTCATTCCATCCTTGCCCTTTGAAATATCATCAACAACAAAATATCTGATACAACCCACATCTGATACATGGACAAGATTGCAAAAAATCATTCCCTTGATTTCATTATGTACCTTCCTAAAAATATCATGTGTATATGCCTCTTGGAACTGTTTCTCAAAATGGAATTCAGTTTGCAACGAATGATAGAATTTGTTGAATGAAAATCAGCTTTTTCCTCCTTCTCAACCTTGCTTTTCAATGCATTGTCGTACTGCTCAACGAACTGCTTTAATGTTGTTTTTGAATTAACATAGTCATAAAAAAATGCATTCATGCTTTCACTTCTTTGTATAGTAGACATACCGGCCCAGAAAGTTTCTTTCACATATACTGGAACCCATCTTGAACGATCATTAAATAATGATGAAAGCCACACGTTCTCTGACATTCCATACTCCTCAATCATCTGTTGTCAATTGGTGTCAAAATCACCAGGTGTAAGAGACTCATAAACAATGGACTTCATTCGTTTCTTAATTTCATCATAGTTCTTGAAGCTGCAAACAAATAACTATATTAACTACTTATCAAATTTAAATGGTGTATCTGAAAGACAGAGATGTATCTGAATTTGTAACTGTATCTCACCACAAAACACAACAGTGAATACCTGCCCAACTTCTCTGGTAGCTTTTTCATGATGTGCCACAAACATAATCTGTGACGAGATTCTGAAAATACTTGAGCCACAGCTCCCTGGATTGCTTTACATTGATCAGTGACTATAGCATTCGGCTTACGTCCTGACATGCACTCTAGCCAAGCTTTGAAAAGCCACACATAGGTTTCGGTGTTCTCATTGGACAATAAACCACATCCAAACAAAACAGATTGACCGTGGTGATTAACACCAACAAAAGGAGCAAAAGGCATATCATATTTATTTGTCAAATAGGTAGAATCAAATGAAATCACATATGAGAATGACTCATATAGTGCTCTAGATCTTGCATCAGCCCAAAAAATATTCCTCACTCTGAAATTCTCATCAAAATCCACAAGGTGGAAAAAATTTGGATTCCTCTTCTGCATATGAACGAAATAATCACACACAGCTTAAGCATCTCCCCCGCCAAGCCTGGCAAATCTAGATCTAGACAAATAATTCCTAGCATCCTTCTCCTCATAAGATATGCAATCATAACCACCAGCCTTAATCACTAAAGAGTTAAAACTTTTCGATGCTCTAATTCCAGCTTGGTCATTAATATCCAAAACCCGTTTCGACCTAGGATCAATCTTCCTATGACACGCAAAATGGCGAGATTTAAGGGGGCTTAAATGATGGTTATGATCTAAAACCACCTTTGATACCAAGAAGCACTCATTTCCCTTCACACTAATGTTTATCCTAGCACCACAACCAGTCTTGATTGAAGACCAAGCATTGAACGCATTCTTTCAAGTTGGCACATACTTCCCATTTCTACAGCAAGCCAGAGAGAAAAACCTTTGCCTTCCATTTTCATCTTTTTTCCCATGAATCTTAGCAATGCCAAATCCAACCTTGTGAGCAAAATTATTATAAAACAATCGCACTTCAGATTCAGAATGAAAACACATCCCAACAGATGGAATAGACTGTTTTGCACATGCTACTATCTCATCCACATTTTGCTGATCAGCCAAATCAATCACTTCCTTTGGTAAACTGGTTTCCATTTCACATGAATCGTGGATGTCTTTCAAATGAATTGATTCTTCAAATGTGTCATCCATATAATCATCCTCACTGCCTGTTGAGAAATAGAAAAGTTGTACATGTCAAAAATTAAAATCAAGATACAGTGTTGTATCTTAAAACCAAATAAATCGTGTGGATTTTGAATTACCAGACATGTTAATTAACAGTACATATATTTTAAATAAAGTCCTTCAAACCTTTATATATATATTATATATATATATATATGACAATTAGTAATTAAATATTAATCAGGTACACATTAATCAATTCCATAGAAATAAAATGTCAAACTTCAAATTGGGCTTGAAACAAATTCAAGATACACGTCTATCTAGAATTTAAAATAACATCTACACATTCGATACTAATAATTATTAATCTAATGAGTTGAATAATGATCATTCGAAGCTAAAAAATATCCTCAATTACTCAATATGCATAAATATACACATACACACCAATAAAAATTGATTGTTCAGATCAAACATTAAAACACAAGAATGCATCTAAAATCCAGATACACCATATGTATCTAAATTTAATTTGATGAAATGAAAACAAACAAAAAGGTATGTGATGAATCGAATGAGTAATAAAAAAATCAGATCAAATATGAATTATTTAGATCGAAATAAATCTAACTTGATTGGATCGCCATTGTCTCACCACAATCAGGTCGCGAATAGAAGAAAAAAAAATGAACCGTGCAATTCTAATATCCTCCATAGATCAAACTGAAAAAAAAAATTGATTTCGATGTTTGTTTTCACTTCCACCATTGAATCTGGATCTAAAATAATGTAAATTGTGATTTTTTTGGGCGTTTGAAAGGCCTAACCTGGATGTTTGCACCACCATCAAATCGCACAAAAAAAAGAAAAAACGTTGAAATCCTCTCTTTCAACGTTGAAATTGAAATCGACTATCAAATCTGAATGAAAATTGAAAATTAATGTTTGTTTTCTTTGCGACATATCAATCTTTATAAAACTCATGATTTTTTTTTTATCGTGCAATTGAAGTATCTTCATAAACGGAAATTCTCTCCCAAATCTTAACTAACTCGCAATAATTGGACGATTATTGAAAAATTTGGAGATTAGTTAGGGGGGTAATATGGGTATTTCAAGATTGCCACCTCATGGGGCCTAGGTTGGGGTCTAGTAGTTGGGGCCAAAAAATCATTATTGAATAAAATAACTTATTCAAGAATATTAATAATAGGAATTTGGACGGAAACAGTTGGCGTTTATTTTATACGTCAACAACGTGGCTTATGAATAACTTGTCAAAAAAAAAAAAAAAAAACGTGGATTATGAATAATTGAGAATTCGACGGGGCAATGAATACTATATGGTGGAACAAAGTGGTTGGTTGGCTTGGTTGGGGTAGCCAAAGTGTGTAATTTTCTTTTGGTATATAGGGTGGGCTAAACAGCCCGCGAGCCTGGACCCAGCCCAGGCTCGGCCCAGAAATTTCTTGGCATAAGCCCGGCCCGGCCCAGGCCCAGACCTCCCATAGGGCCAGGCATGGGCCTTGGGAAAAAATCCAAAGCCCAACCCGGGGTCCGACCCACCGAGGCCTGGGTCCGGCCTGGCCCAGCCATGGGCCTTAAGGGTTTTTTTGAAACCCTCCCAATAGGTATTTTTTGAACCCTCCCGAACAACTATTTTTGAAATTTGGTGGATTCCACTAACAGTTATATTGGAATATTGCCAATATGCATGTGAGGTTCCAAATAAATTTCAATCATACATTAAATTCAAAATTTAAATTGTAAATTAATTTTTTTTTATCTCCTACAACTATAATGGATCCCCAATGTGGTTAAATTTCCAATGTGTAGTGTTCCCAATAAAATCCAATCAAACATCAAATTCGAAATTCAAATTGTAAATTAATTTTTTATATGATCATGTATATAAATGGTGAATATGATCTGACATGTGCAGTTTGAACAGTGGCCATTCGAACGGTTTGATTTTCATTCAAACGGTATAACTGCCGTTCGAACGGGGCTCGAACAATGGTTCAAATGTCCAAACAATTAATGCTCTGAGAACAAATTCCGTTCAAACGGCATTCGAACGTTCGAATACCGTTTGAACGGAATTCGTTCCGAGAGCATTATTTTTTAGATATTCTTTTGAATTTGTGAATTTTGAAATTCAAATTGCAATTGAAATTTTTATTATAATATTCTCCATGAGATTCCTAATGTTTTTTAATTTTCATTATGAAATTACATCAATATTCAATTTAAATAGTTTTATTGTTCAAAGTTTTTCCATTCAAGTTATTCAAATTTTTATTTACTTTGTTGTATGTTTTAATTTTAATTAAACAAAAAAAAACAAACAAAAAAAAATATGATAAAAAATGGTCCAGGCCATAGAGCCCGGCCCGAACCTTAAGTCTGACCCGGCCCGGACATAGCCCGTTCATGGCGAGGCCTATAGGCGGACGCGGGCTTGATTTTGGCCTTCAGGTCCGAGGATGAAGCCCCTCACACCTGGTGGAGGCCCGTCTGAAAAAAGCCGGGCTTGGACCCGGCCCATGGCCACCCCTAGGTATGCCTCGTAATGGATGAATGGTGATTACAGAACTTTATATCAAAACTTTATCAAATTAAATATAAAAAAGAAAACATAAAAGGCTGAGTCAGCCACGATCCGCTGTCGGTGCATGTTTTTTTTCCTTTTTTTTTTTTTTTTTTAATTTTCGTGCGCATTGTCAAATTGCTGTCACAATTATAAACCCTTTGTAAAACGTTCAAAATCTATATAACTTTCTAATTTTTGTTGAGTTTCATGTAATTTTTTAAAAATATTTATATAAATTTAAATAACCATCAAGTTAAATTTTTATTAACATATAAAGAATATTTTGTTTAGTTAGTCTTCATTGAAAACACAGTATGTCAGAACCCCTATAATGTGTTAAAAAATATAGAAAATTATATGTAAATGATGATTTTATCCTTTCGGATAGAGTTTTATAATTTATTCAAAAGAGTAAAATCATTATTTATAGAAGATTTTTCTCATTTTTAACACATTAAAAGAGGAGTTTTGATATATTGTGTTTTTAGTCAGGGTTAACCAAATAATATGTTGACATAATATTCATCATCTGTCAATGAAAGATTACCTTAAGGGGCTATTTGGATTTATATAAGTGTTTTTCAAGGGATTATAGGGATTTCAGGAAAAGTCAGGGGGTTTGGTATAGATTTCGGGCAGCTTACAAGGGGGTTATTTGAATTTTTCTCTTTATTCTATTTTTACCATCATAATTTTCAATCTTATAATTTTATTATATATTAATTTTAATTATCTATGCTCTTTGTGGCATGGGATCCAGACTCATACGTATTACCTCATATTAATAAGTAACATGTGAATTGTGTCGTCATTTTGATCATTTATCAACTGACTAGATCTCATCTTATTATTTGCCCCCATATATTGGTAAGTAACATGTGAATTGTGTCGTCATGTGAATTGTGGATCCTCACTGCTCAGGAGCACCCATATATCAAGACCCTCTTCGTTTAAGAGAACAAAGAACTCCATGGCAGTGATTTGGGCTCTATGCCTCTATGTATTGTACATAATCGGGTCCGGATCCCTTGCTATTTTTCTTGTGCTCTTATCTTGCGCTTCTTTTTCCCTAGGTGTGCCACGTACCATTGAACACTATGGACAGCTAAAAATCTCCTCCATTTATTTCAATTCACACAAACACAACTTTTTGTTTGTGCCGTGGGCCCCACAGCTTTTTTTTCTTTCCAATTCACACAAATACCATTATAAACAAAAAAAAAAATTTAGCTCCACGCCACTTAAATTTTCAAACAAAAACTGGTCAATTTTTTTATATGTTTTACCAGCGTTACATCCGGTTTACACATATTTTAATTTTTTAAAATAATATATTTAATTTAATAAGGTATATGATTTTTTTAAAAATAAAATATGTACTTCAATAAATTTCATAAATATATTATAAAAAATGTAAAAATTTATACACTTTATACAAGATAAATATTAATTTAAAATTAATAAATCAGCTGATATAAAATTTAATTTAATATCATCTGAAGGCTATGAGAGTATAGAGGATAGGAACTATAATCACCCGTATTACCATTACGTATAGAAATATTAGTACTACTATATCGTTTCAAACCAAATGAACAAACATTACTGTAGTTAGATTATAACATTAAAATGTTCAAATTTTTTGCACATGACATTATTACCCGTCTAGTTAAGTTTGTTTTAAAAAAAATTCTAAATATATATGTTCTTTTTTCTTTTTTTTTTTTTGGAGGAGTTTTCTGTGGCTGACCTTCACCTGTTTGTCCTTGTTCCCACAGAAAATTCTTTTGAATTATTTAACAAACAGGAGGTATGACATAGCGTCATGACTCAAACCCTGTGAACCGTTGTGCTATGACCACTGGGGACAAATATATATGTTCATTAATATGGTTAAATCATGCAGAAAGACCAAATTACCATTTATGTATTTATCTCACAAAAATATAATAATATTTTTATTATCTAAAAAATATAATTATAAAAATCTTTTTTACATTTTCTATACTTGAATTCATACAATTCATTAGAACACATATGTCAGTTTATAATAGAACTATGTTATACAAAGTCCTATTTCCATCCCCAATTTCAATCATATATGCTTCGCTATATACTAATATTAATGAGATATATATTTTGTTTGGAATTTTTATACTTTCTATAGTGCATTTATGTGATTTATTAGAGTATATGTTTCCTTTTTAATAAACATGTATATTTCATTAGATGTATATTTCATCTATATTTCATTTTCTATTTTCATTAGATGTTTTTAATAAACATGTATATTTCATTTTCTATAGTGCATTCATATCATTTATGGAAGTATATATTTCATTTTTTATAAACATATATACCTCACTAGATGAAGTATATTATTTTTTAAAAAATAAAAACACGTGTAAACTGGATGTAACATAAGCAAAACATATTAAAACAAAATGACCAGTTTTTGTTTCAAAATTTAAGTTGTGTGGAACTAAAAAATAATCTTTAAATTTAATTCTATAGGGGTATTTATGTGTATTGGAAAGAAAAAATAGGTGTGGGCCCACGGTACAAACAAAAGGGGAGTTATATACCCACCCCATACAATTAGAAAACCACCCCGTGATTAATCGTTTTCATGCACTCGAAACCAAAGGAAAACCACCCCTACCGATCACACCCCATTTTGAACTAAGCCCACCCCCTGTACCGTTCGACAAATGTAGTGTCGATCAATTCTACATACGTCGACATTTCTAATGTCGAACTGAAGGGTTACACAAACATTTTTTTGTTATAATATCGACACATGTATTGTCGATATGTGTTAAATATGTCGCCAAGCGGAATGTCGATACTAGCAGATTATTGAAAAATAAAAAAATAACTATCGGTCAACATATAAGATGTCGAGAAAAATGATAATGGTCAACAATGATAGTGTCGATACCAACAGATAATTGCAAGTTACTTCTTATGGATATGCTTGAACTTCATCATCTCGAGAACTCGATGTCATGTCCTTAGAATAATTTTTTCGATTGAAAGTTGTAGGTCGAATACGTTCCTTGAGAGTCATACTACACTGTAAAAAATTAAGTAAATACTTAATCATATACAAGAAATTAAGAGTTATATACACACAAAATAAAAGAGTTATGCTTTTCAAACTAACATCAATCACATATTTGAATAAAAATCCTTGTTAGTTTATATTGCCAGCTTGGTTTGAATATAGATAAAAAATAATTTATATCAAACTAATAATTAGGAAATGAATCAAAATTATTGATCAACGAGGATTTCGAAGGATAAAATATAACACAAAAAAAAAACAAGAAGAAGATGTTAGTTTGAAAAGCATAACTCTTTTTATTTTTCAATAATCTGCTAGTATCGACACTCCGCTTGGCAACATATTTAACACATATCGACAATACATGTGCCGATATTATAACAAAAAAAAAATATTTGTGTAACCCTTCAGTTCGACACAAGAAGTGTCGACGTATGTAGCATCGGTCGACACTACATTTGTCGAACAGTATAGAGAGTGGGCTTGGTTCAAAATGGGGTGTGGTCGGTAGGGGTGGTTTTACGCAATAGCATTTAGTCGGGGTGGTTTTATAGGTTCTAAAAAATTGGATGGGTGGCTTTCCAATTGGGGTGGCTTTCCACTAAACAGGGGTTTAAATAACCGTCCCCTAAACAAAAAGGGGTATTGATACACACAGTCTCTTTTACAGCCCGGGCTGTAGTCTCCACTTAAGATTGTCCAAAAAACCACCCTCTCCTCCACGTCAGCGTCAGCCACCCTTTTTCATTCCCCCCCCAAAACGAAATTTTCATTTCCTCCAAAATCACTTTTGGTGAAAAGGAATAAAAGACATCATTAATGAATGTGTCAGAGAGTTTTTAATTTTAAAATTCATCCGCTTGAAAATAAAGAAAGCAAAAAAAGCCACGTCAGGTTGCTGCCGCGTTGGATTGCTGAGGTGGAGACTACGAGCCGGGTTACATTCGGGGCTGAGTATATCATTTTCCAAACAAAAAGTTGTGTTTGTGCAGGGTCAAAGAGGATTTTGTGGTTGTGTGTGTGTGTTATCATTGGGGACATGTAGTCTAGGGGGTGTACCTCGTAGACATCTCTACAAGTCACCTTGGACGGTTCACCAACAGCTGACGTTTGTGTGCTTGGGCATTTTGCTTTGATTGAATATGATTAACAAGGCATAATGTAGAGGTTAATCATACTATGACAGGTATATAAGCAGTGATTTCAAATTCAAGAATACATCGTACTCTGACAACTTTATGTACGGCAGAGTTTGGTGTTTTGGGGGTGAAATATAATGGAAAGTTCATAGATAAATCACCTTATTGTCACTCTATAGAGCTATATACATGAGATTTTCACCTCATATGGGTCCTCGTAGTCTGGGGCGCAGTCAGGAATTTATGTCAGTGGGGGCGACATTTAACTACAATTTCTAATTTTTTTCTTTTAACAATCAGGCGCCCTTTTTTCTATAATTAAGATAAGATTCAGTTTGTTAATTTAAACACAAAAATTATCAAAAATTAGTATTACAAGGTGCATATAGATAAGAAAACAATACAAAAAATTAATTACACCTTTCACAAGTATTCAAAAAATTAAAATAATAATCTATAAGCATGATAATATAAATTTTGTATTCTACATAATAGATGAGAGAGAGCGAATTTTTTTTCTTGTTTACTATGTAGAGAGAGAGAGAGAGGGAGGGAGGGAGAAAAAAAAGGACAAATTTGAATTCAACATAATTAACATTTAAATGAATTAGGATGAAAAATAAATTAATTGGAAATTTCATGAAAATATGTGAGTTGGTTTGGTAGGGGAATAGCTTGTGAGATAAGGAGATAAGCGAAGGAGTAAAGGGTTAGACAACTTATCATGCTTGTTATTTAAAAAAAAAACATAATAAAGTGATCATAATTGTCCAATTTTAAAATAAAAATAGAAATATTTTTGTTCCATCCAAATATTATGGTAAAAATCAATCACATTGTGAATAAAGATATAATTGATAAACTTTTTATCCCCCTACAATAAGTATAATTGTCAACCAAATTCTATTTCCTTGCCAAGCTATCTTATATGTATAACTTAAATAAAAGATAAAATATATTTTATTACCATAGCAATTGTCAGATTAAACAAATGAGATTGGACACCCCTCCAAATTCTAAAAAAGCTAGTAAAATACCCATTAACATTATCATTTTGTTTTTCTTTTTCAAATCGCTATCTCATTATAGTTTCAACAATTATATACCATATCAAATGCAAAACATTATGCGCAGATGATTGTTGGACACGTATACATGCATATCGTGGTTGTGTAAATTGAATTAACCAAAATTACTATCTCAACCATAACCATCCATCATTAATAAAACCATACATATATTAATCAAAAGTGAGTGGGGGCAGCAGCCCCCACTCGCCCCTATGTAGCTCCGCCAGAGGTCCTCGTTCAATTCTATCGAAGGAATTAGATCATTTTTCAAGAATCTCCTCCCTTCTTCCACCGGCCCGAGAAATAACTAAGACCAATTTAGTAATGTTTTCATGTCTAAATGAAGACTTTCCGTTTTAAATTATAATAAAAAAAGAATATTATTATTTTTACAAGGTATGTGGATCAAATCAAGATTGTCTTTAAAAAGTTTTCCAAATGATTTGGATTAATAAACTATTTCTTCAAAACAAATATTTTCCAAAATTGTTCTAAAAACAAATATTATTTTTACAACGTATGCGAATCAAATCAAGATTGTCCTTAAAAAGTTTTCCAAATGATTTGGATTAATAAACTATTTCTTCAAAACAAATATTTTCCAAAATTGTTCTAAAAATAACTATTCGCCCAGATAGACCATCCAAATCGTTCAGACAATGCATCCTCATATCCAATCAAAACATTGTAGGATTTATAATTATCTCAAAACTTAACAATCTTTTGAAAATTTATTGATGCGATTAGACATGATTGTCTCGAAGATGAGCGATTATTTGTTATTGAAAAATGATTCACATGCCCCATTTTTATAGGCCCCAAGTAAGCCCCATATGCATAATATCTATTTTACCCTTCAATAATGATTCTTGAGCCCCAATTGGTAGACCCCATACTAAGCCCCATGAGGTGGCAAGTGTGAATTTTCTATATTACCCCCCCCTACAATCAAGCTCTTCATTGATTTCCATAAATGAAGATTCCATAACCGGTCCGATAATTATGGGATTAGTTACGATTTGGAAATCACTTCTTCTCTCTCACAACGAGTTTTTTTATTTTTCCGATTGTTCTCTCGTAACGAAAACAAAAATCAAACATCAAATTCATATATGATCGGCGGAGAAGAGAAGACAAAAAGGAAACTCGTCTTTGTTTTTGTGCGATCTGTTTGTGGTGCAAACATTCAGGTTAGGTCAATCGGAACCCCCAAAAATTGACGATTTAGACTTTTTAGATCCAGTTTTATTTGTGAAAATAAAACAAGCATCGTAATTTTTTTTTTATTTTGATCGGTTGAGACTAAGATTTTTACACGGTTGTGGTGGAAACAATGGCGATCCATTCATGTTAGACTGTTTTAGATCTGAATAATTCACATTGATCTGATTTTTTAACTGTTCTTTACATTTATTTTAGATCTAGATTTAATGGTGGAAGTGAAAACAAACATCGAAATCAATTTTTTTTTTCAGTTGGATCTGTGGAGGTTATTTGAATTGCACGGTTCATTTCCATATACACGTGTATCTTGATTTTATTTTGAAGTTTGACATTTTATTTCTCCATGGAATTGATTAATGTTTATCTGATTCATATTTAATTGCTAATTGTCATACATATATATATATATATAAAGGCTTCAAAGACTTTTTTTAAAGTATATGTACTGCTAATTAACTTGTTTGGTAATTCAAAATCCACATGGTTTTTGTTTGGTTTTAAGATACAGCACTGTATCTTAAAATGAATTTTTGACATTTTATTTCTATGGAATTGATTAATGTGTACTTGATCAATATTTAATTGCTAATTGTCATATACGTATATACATATAAAGGTTTGAAGGACTTTATTTGAAAATATGTACTGCTAAATAACATGTCCGGTAATTCAAAATCCATATGGTTTGTATTGGTTTTAAGATACAGCACTGTATCTTAATTTAATTTTATAACATGTGACTTCTTTTCTATTTTTCAACAGGCAGTGAGGAGGATTATATGGATGACACATTTGAATAATCAAATTATTTGGAAGACATCTACGATTCATGTGAAATGGAAACCAGTTTACCAAAGGAATTAACATGTTTGGTAATTCAAAATCCACATGGTTTTTGTTTGGTTTTAAGATACAGCACTGTATCTTAAAATGAATTTTTGACATTTTATTTCTATGGAATTGATTAATGTGTACTTGATCAATATTTAATTGCTAATTGTCATATACGTATATACATATAAAGGTTTGAAGGACTTTATTTGAAAATATGTACTGCTAAATAACATGTCCGATAATTCAAAATTCATATGGTATGTATTGGTTTTAAGATACAGCACTGTATCTTAATTTTAATTTTATAACATGTGACTTCTTTTCTATTTTTCAACAGGCAGTGAGGAGGATTATATGGATGACACATTTGAAGAATCAAATTATTTGGAAGACATCTACGATTCATGTGAAATGGAAACCAGTTTACCAAAGGAAGTGATTGATTTGGCTGATCAGCAAAATGTGGACGAGATAACATTGTATTTGATACAGTGATAGATGTATCTGAATTTGATGGTGTATCTGAAATTTGTATTAGACATCTATGTGAAATGCAAATCAATGTCAAATTGTATGTGGAATGTATGTCTATTGTGATGTGTATGTGAGACTTTTTATTAGGTATACCTTAACTCAAAAAATGAATCAAATATAATTGGCTGCTTCTCCAGCATAGTAGATAATAACTATTGAGGTGTGTCTGAATGTGAAATGTGTATCTTAAAACCTGTTTCAAGCACAATTTGAAGTTTGACATTTTATTTCTCCATGGAATTGATTAAAGTTTATCTGATTCATATTTAATTTCTAATTGTCATATATATATATATATATATATAAAGGCTTGAAGGACTTTTTTTAAAATATATGTACTGCTAATTAACATGTTTGGTAATTCAAAATCCACATGGTTTTTGTTTGGTTTTAAGATACAGCACTGTATCTTAAAATGATTTTCAGATACAAGTATCTGATATTACAGGCTAATTGCATCATTCGAAGCAGAATATGAATGGTGTGCACAGGAAAACATAAAACATTTGTGATTTCCCAAATCAAGATACACTGTCGAATTTCAGATACACAGTATTAACAGAAGAAATTCAGATGCACAGAAGGGAAAATTCAACAACTGAGACAGTTTCTTGATTGGATTTCACATTTGCAAGAAGTGCAAAAAATTAATCTAGATACACTGCCGAATTTCAGATACACAGTATTAACGGAAGAAATTCAGATGCACGGAAGGAAAAATTTCACAACTGAGACAGTTTCTTGATTGGATTCCACATTTGCAAGAAGTGCAAAAAAAAAAAATGTGACTTTTTTATCAGATACAAATGACCTGTTTTTTTTTTTTGTCAAAAAAAAAAAAAAAACAAATACAAAATGACATTTAAGTTTCGATTGGCAGAAGAAATCTATCCTTTTTTATTCGCCATTGTTAACGGTTTGTTGGGGAAGAGAATCAGATGGATTGAAATCTTGATCGCCTAATTTTTTTTCTTTTTTTTTCATTCATATGGCTTTGCCCAATTGGGAACCCTAACATTCAAATTTTATTGGGGAGAGGAATTAATGGTGCCCCCATTTGTGGAATTCGGTTACTTTGGGGAGAGGAATTAATGGTGCCCCAATTTGTGGGATTCGGTTACTATTTTAATGAGGATATTAATGATAAGGGTAGTTGTGTAATTGGCCTTTTGGTGGTTAGAAAAAGTCAAACATTAGACCAATAGGATTATGCCACCTATTGGGGCTCAACAATGGGGCCTAATTTTTGGGGCCTGGGTAGCAGCACTGTTTACCCTTTTATGATTTTTTTCTTTATTCGGTAACTGTTCCAATAATCAAGGAAACAGTTATAATTACTCCCTTTCACCTATATATAATTAATGACGGTGACAATAAATCATTTCCATTTATAATTCATGTTTCTTGTTTTGTTTTTGGATTCTTTCTAATTGAATTATTTATATATCCATAATCAATAGTTCATTTCCTTTTTAAAACACCATTATTGTTTTTAAAAACACCTAGCACCAGATCGGAAATGATTTATGTTTATGTTGTTGTGTTGTAATTACTTGATTTTACATATTTATATTTATTGAATATGGTCTTCGATTGTAAATTATTTTTATTGGTGTGTTCTTTCATTTTAGATGATCTAGCACAAATCTTCTAAATTCTTTTAAAATTTTCTTTCTTATTTGAATTCAAATTCATATTTAAATGTGTAGTAACACTCTTTTTTTTTCCTTTGAAAGTGAGTTACATTTCACTTGTCATATAATTCACATTTCAATTGTCATATACATGTGGTAACACTCAAATTCTATGTCATATACAAAGAAACATACATTTGATTTTGTCAATTACATTTAATAAAGAGTAAAATCAATTCTAAAAATATCGGTTACATTTATCAAATAATGAATTACTTTTATTATGCTTAGTTACATATAAAAACATATAAAAATTCATATACGAATAATCAATTACATTTAACAATAGTGAGTTACATTCAGTCATTTAGTCAGTTTCACTGTTATTATACTCTGTTACAATTGTCAGTTACATTTTTTTAGTAGTAAGTTCCATTTTCAAATAGTTAGATATATTTACATTTTGAAGGTCAGATACACATAGTCAGTTGCATTTATCAAAACTTAAGATAATATTATATGTTACATTCTAAAATACTCAGTTGCATTATCAAGTAGTTGATTTCATTTATTATTATTCTCAATTACATTTTAAAGGTCAGATATAAATAGTCAGTTACAAATACCATTTATTCAGATATGTACTCTTTTACATTTGTATATATATAAAAAAAAGTAAACAAATGTTTTGTATATGAATCTTCAAAATCCACATGCATTGAATAGTTTCTCAAATAGTAAGTTACATTTAAACATTTCGAAATACTCAAAAATCATAAAATCAGTTCATACAATCAGTAACATTAGTATACACAATCGGGGATCATATATAGGAACCAACTCAATATAAAAAGAGAAAAAAAATTTGTTTCATAGGATTGCGTTACAAAAATCATCAATACAATGTGTGATTCGAAAAATTGAAAAAAAAGTCATCGCTTACCCATATTTTTGCAAATGAAAAGCAACCAGACAAAGAAACTTGAAAAAATTGGGTTGAAATCGAATCCCCCAAAAATTCTAGGTCTTCTTCAATATTTTAGACGAAAAATAAAAGAGAATGATGAAAAGATTCAATTGATTTTTAATTTTTTTTGGAAACAAATGGATTTTAAAATTAAATGACAACCGAGAGGGACGGAAGATGAGAACAAACACCAAAAAATGAGGGATTTGAGTATTCAAATGTGTGACTTTAAATGGGGGTATTTTTGTATTTTGCTATTTTGCTCTTTTGTCAAAGTCAATCAGGCATCTAATGATAATTTGACACCTATTAGGGCATGTGCGTGGGGCCTATCAATTAGGGCATGTGTAGCAAGACTCTTTGTTATTTAATTACTTCTAAAAGTCTTAGCCCCCTTTTGTTTTGGGAATAAGCCCGCGGTAACCTTGGATAAAGGATAAAGGGTGTTTGATTGCCCCGGATAACCTCGGATAAAGTATGCCAGAATAAACTGGGATAAACTGGTATATGGATTTCATCCAACCGTTGAAATTAAAGTTATCATGGATTATTCCACTCAAAGAATATGTGGGCCCACTGTCAAATTAACTATCATTATTTTTTCACATTTTATAAATCTTTATCCATACTTTATTCACATTTTACCCAAACAACAAAACATTTATTCTTACGTTTACCAACGAGAATAATTTAAAACACGACCAAACACAAAATCACTTTATCAATTTTTATACTCAATTATGCTTAGATAAATATATACCCAAGAATAAAACATATTCCCGTTCCAAACGAGGGGTTAGGGATAAGATATGCTTTGTTAGAAATAGATTAAATTTATTTTATTTTGAATCTACTCGAAAAGGAAACTCATAACTCTTTCTTAAACTTTCTTATTCAATTATATTTAATTTTTATAGCTTCTCTCTTATTATCATGATGTTCAACGATTAAATGGCATTATATGACGATTCTTAGCTTCATCCTATGTTGCATGAACATGCTTGTCAATACGAGCTAGAAATCGACGATGTCTGTTTCCATCATGTTATATATTTAGAAAAGTCAAACTTTTATTCATCTCTTTATTCTCAATTTATGTAGAATAAAAAGATTGCTTCTTATATTTTCTAGTTAAAAAAACAGAGAAAGGTTATTAAACAAAAAAAAATATTTAATTTTTATAAATAGTTTTCAATCACAGTATAACTATCAAGTGTGAATAACTATATTCCATTGGAGGGAATGTTATACTATTCACGTATTAAGTGGTTACGTACAGCATTTGTCTGATAGTAAGGGCCCAGGCCTGATTTGGGGCCCGTAGGCCCGTGGGGGCAAATAAATTAATGAGTTTATATGTAATTTTTATTTGAATTTTGCTTGAATTATGCAAATGATTGACATTTATGTAGGTGCCAACCTAATTATGTACTTGTAGTGATTTAGTTTTTTAAGTAATTAATTCATTTTATATTTTATTTTTGAAAATTCAATTCATGTAAATATTTTTTTTCTCAACATTATATCTTCAATTTTATGTTATTTTAACATTTATATACAAATAAATGACTTAAAATTAAAAACCTAAAAGAAATAAAATATTTAAAGTCCGGCCCGGTCCATGGGCCGTTCAGGCCCAGACCTGTGGGCAGGGCCTAGGCCTGTTTATTTGGCCACGGCCCAGCCAGACTGGTCGTGGCTTGATTACAGCCCGACCCAGCTAACCCGTGGGCCCGCCATTGGATAAGTGGTATTTATGTGGATAAGTGGGGGATAACAACTTATCTCACTTGGTATAAAAAATAATCTAGATAAAGTGTGGACAGTTAACCTGATTTTGAAATAAAAATAAAGATTTTTCGAGCCACTTAAAGGTTGGAATATAATATATCCTCACTTTTTGTCCCAATTTTAACAAATGTGAATATAGACACGATTGATGAACTTTTTATCATCTAAAATTAGAATAATTTATCATTAAAATCTCAACCTTTTATCAAACTAGCCCTAGGTTGTCACACCCCAGGGCGGCCAACCCCGAGACGCGGCAAGTGTATATATCATATCAGAAACCTACACAGGAGGTCAAATATATATACTCTAAACCACAAGTAAAATGACAACACAGATCAAACAGGGCTGACATAATATATACACAATGTAGCGGAAGCTAAAACTGAGTCTGTAACCAAAACATATTACAGACTCGATACACAATCATACGTCCTGTGAGAGCCAATATACATGGAAACAACTGAACATATACAAACACGTGCCAAGCACGGAAATCAAATACATACAGCCAAGGAAAGGGATGCTGATAGCCTCTGGTACTCGCGGACGTAGCGCTGCTCCGCTACTGAAGGAATCCCTCGGAAAGCTCCAACTGCTGCTCCGGCTCCAGCTCAGGCTCAGTGGCAACTAGGGAAAAACATATGCGAGGGGTGAGCCACACGCTCAGTGAACAGCACAACCCATGCATCACAGACAATATTTACCAATATTCCATTATTTTATCCAGCCATCAATACATAACAACATAATCCAGTGGTTCGTACTTCGCCGAGCCACCACACCCTCACCCTCACCCATCAATGGGTGACATAGGCTATTGGGACTGATAATCATCTATTCACAATCCAGTAGGTCGCTCATCGCCAACCCACTACACCCTCACCCTCACCCTACCACGGGTGACATAGGATTTTGGGACTGACTAGGCTGTTGGTCACCCTTGGTCCACCGATAGTCTCTCCCTCCACTCCGTAGGCCGCCTGGTCTACTCCCACATTCAGCACAGGAGGTGCCTACTAATGGGAGCCCTCTGTCAGGAAGGCCCTGTCTAACGCTGGGGGTAGCCTCTACCGAATCCAACGCAGGGAACAGAACAGCCTATCCATACGCATATGATCCACTCGGATCCGTCAACTACATATCATTACAACTCAAATGTCATGAATTCCTCTGAATTCAACCAGGTGCATCATCAAGATGCGGGAACATGTACAAAAATCAGCAAGGCTGGAATATCATTGGGGGAAAGAAACTCGGAAGGGCGGCGTGAGTTCCCGTTATAGGATACCCCGACAACCAAACAAGGAACACGGAGTACCCTAACCCGGGTCTCACCGCTGTCCTTGCAAGGCCCCTCCCCTATAATATCTACCAACTATACTAATAATTATACCAATCATACAATCATTACATATAATATTATTGGGACTAGAACCTTGGGAGGGCAGCCCGAGGTCCCGATACAGGACATCCCGACAACCAAACAAGGAACACGGAGTACCCTAAAACGGGTCTCAGCGTTGACCTCGCAAGGCTCCTCCCTATAATATTATCCTAAGGCATGCGATCTAACAGATACCAGCATTTAATTTAATAAATAAACTAGTAGGACGCATGCATAGGCCGGGGTTTCCTAGCATGAAAACCAGGGGACATGCTGCATGGCTCATACGCATATCCTATGGGTGCAAGTCCCTAACATAAAAGCCTAGGGTAGCATGCATTCTACATTTTCATCATGCTCACATGCAATACATATTATTACAGGTTAATATAATCCACGGTGCCCCAGGAGAGGTCGGTATACGCCCAAGTGCGTATAACACCTCTCTACTGGGTTGGATTGTCCCACTCACAGTATCTGGGTCGTCGCGCGACCGTCCGTCTAGATCTGCAAGACAGGTATTATTTGGTAAGTATAAATCCACAAATATTATTAAATACTCAAATAAATACCCAAAACCCAAAACAAACACCTAACACTCGGGCAAACGTGCACGCGACCCGCACGCACGTTAGCCCGAGCACTCCGGCAACCACCCGCACGGCCACCCGACCGCCCGGGTGCACCGCCGCGCCTCCGCCCGCGCACCCCGCGCGCCTCGCGCCGGCCCGCGAGCACCCCGCGCGCCCCCGCGCAGCGCCTCGCCCCGCGCGCACCCCGCGCGCACCTCCGCCACCTCGCCGCGCCTCGCGCGCACCACCACGGCCTCGCCGCGCCCCGCGCGCACCACCACGGCCTCGCCGCGCCCTCCGCGCGCACCTTGCACTCAGCCAACACCTCGCGCACAGTACCACCGCTGCTCAGCCACCACCTCGCACCCGCGCGACCTGCTCCACGCGCACCAGCCCGCCTGCTCGACCCGCACCTCGCGCACAGTGCCACCGCTGCTCAGCCACCACCTCGCACCCGCGCGACCTGCTCCACGCGCACCAGCCCGCCCTGCGCTCGCTGCCGGTGCTGCCTGAGGCCCCCAGCCCGAGCACGCCAGCACTGCCAGCCCGTCCCGCGCGCCCAGCACGACCGGCACCTCGCACCAGACCCGCGCACGCCCGCGCGCACGCCGCGCCCGCACGCTCGCGCGCGCACGCGCGCATCCCCGCACGCGCCCAGCCTGCGCGCTGCCTGGGCCGCTGCCGCTGCTGCTTGCGCCCGAGGACAAGGCCTGCCACGGCTCGAGCACCTCCACCACCAAGGGAAGGGAGTGAAGTCCGGTTGCTCTCCGCGCGCCGAAACCTTTCCCAATGGTTCTCTTACGCCCCGATCTATCACGGCCCTCGAAATGGCCCGAAACAGAGGAGAGAGAGGGGAGGTCGGGGTGGCTAGAGTCGTCGGAATCGGGTTTTGAAACACCGGAGTGTAGATCGGGACCCGATCTACACTTCTCGTGCTTTGGGTTTTTGATTTTGAGGGGTGTAGGGGGCTCAAATGGAAGAAAAACGGAGAAGGGGAGAGAGAGGGCTCGGGGAGGAAGATGATGAACAGTAACTCGGGTTTTAGATCTCACTTATTTATAGTGCGCGACTTAAAAACCCGGATACGCCCCGGAACTGCGAAATTTTTGCAAACGATGCCAGAATTCGATGAAATTTTCATGAGAGGTCTAAAATGGCACCAGGACACCAAATATGCAGTTGGATTTTCAATCGGAGTCCTCTAACTCAGGACGATAGCTAACAGTCCAGAAATAAGCGGTTCCGATCGAAAACCCTAAAAATTTTAAAACTGCCAGGACGCTCTAACGGTTACCAGCAGGCTAAAAGTGACACATATAACATTCTTCCCCCCTTAGGAAATTTTGTCCTCAAAATATGCAAAAACATCTAGGAGGGGAAAAGAGATACGCGTCACACCTGGCATCCCTTGAGCTCCTAAGTGTCCTTAACACCGGAACGGTGCTGCCATCGCACCTCGACCAACTGGACGGTCTTGGTGCAGAACCTCCTCACGCGGCGGTCCATGATCTCAATCGACTGCTCCACGAATGACTGTCCGGCTCAGAGACGAGCGGCTCGAACGGGATGACGTGAGCAGGATCGTGGACACCTTTACCCAACTGCGAACCCACCACTCCAAGACGGAGAGGTAAGAATTGGCGCTGAGGTGAGCCTCCGATAAAACTCCAGGAAGCTCTCCTCGCAAGGGGACCACTCGAACCGGACATCCTTCCGAGTACGGCGGTTAAGAGGAACAGCTATCTTCGAGAGTCCCTCGTCAAGCTTCCTACAATAACCCTCCAACTCGGGAAGCTCCGAATCCTTGCGGGGTTCGACGGCCTACGCCAATTCGACATAGCAAGCGTCTTACCCGGGTCCACAGATATGCCTTTACCAGAAACCACTCAGCCCAAAAGGCCTTAACCTCTAACCAAACTCGCACTTGATCTCTCATCTATTTGATGTTTCCATGGCATCCCTTACCTGGGAAAAGAAACCTCGGGAGGGCACCATGAAATCCCGATATAGGATACCCCGACAACCAAACAAGGAACACGAAGTACCCTAGCCCGGGTTCCAACGCCGACCTCACAAGGCCCCTTAATCCAGAAAGGAACACTGGAAGAAGACATCATTTAAAAGAATACCACTAACTCCTCCGGATCATCTACCTCTAGATGATCACCCAACGATGTCATTCAACATCCACCACAAGACCGGACCCAACATCATTGGGAACGGTCCATCAGAAACTGGGTCACGAGCGACCCGCCTTCGCCTCATCCACACCCTCACTCCCGAAAGGAGACATTTGGGACTTTGGGAGAGACTTAGACTGCTCTCTACCCCTGGTCCACCGGTAGCCTCTCCCCGCTCCGTAGCTCGCCTGGTCCTCTGACCGGGAGCCTGTCTAACGCCGGGGCTGTACTACGCGGATCCGACGAAGGGGAGAGCGATTCCACGCTCGCGACACCATTCAATAATCTCTTACCGGGTAGCCCCTACCTAGCATACTCCCAAATTCAGTACCCCTCCGACTGCATCGGCGGTACCTACTGATGGGAACTCACTGCCAGGACGGCTATAACCCGGCTTCCTTAACCCAAACAACCGCTCTTGACACTCACTCATCCAGATACCCCACACACTTGCATAATAACCACCAATTACACACACACCTATCCTTATACTAGAGAGCTGGGAATACAAGATGATACCTCGAACCATGACACCCGAAGGCTGCGCCTCCTCGGCCGTAAGCGCTGCAACTCTGCCTTGAACCAACCGCGGCTGAGGAGCAGGGGCACGCCTCGCCGGCTGCACTGGCTGCTGCTGGCGCTGAGGCTGCTGCTGCTGGCGCGGAAGCTGCTGCTGCAAGAACGGCGGCTGCTGAGGTGGCACTCGGGGTCGATCAGCATCTGGGCAATTGTATCTGATATGCCCGATGCGCTGACAATGAAAACAGCGCCGCCTCTCCGGCTGCCAGGACTGGATGGGCACTGCTGCAATGGGTGCGGATCCCACACTGGCACCGCATCTGCTGGAGGAGAGGCAGCCGCTGACTGCTCGAAGCGGGGCCTCTTCCTCTTGCGCTGCCCCTGGTCCCGACTCCCGGAAGGACCCTGATCTGAAGAAGGGGTCGGAGCCCGCACTTGAATCCCGAGGTCTCTCTCGACGGTCTTCGCCCGAGACACTACGTCGGAGTACCTCGTGAAAGCGTGGGCAGTGACGTGCACCCGGATAGCGCTGCTGAGACCCAGCTCGAATCGCCGGCACCTCGTGACCTCGTCCATCACCAAGGCTGGAGCAAATCTGGACAGACTCGTAAAGCGCGTAGAGTAGTCAGCAACCGACATGGAGCCCTGCGTCAGCTGCTCGAACTCCCGCTCCACTAGCTGTCGCGTCGAGAACGGAAAATACTCGTCCAGAAAATGCCTCCGGAAACCCGCCCAAGAAAGCTGCTCCACTCCCTCGGGATGTCCACCACTCGGGTAGCCCACCAATCAGCGGCGTCACCCTTCAGCATGAAGGTGGCCAGGGCGACTCGCTGGCGATCGGTGCAAAGCATGGCCGCGAAGATCGTGTCCACCTCCCTCAACCAACGCTCTGGCGCAAGTGGATCTGCCGACTGCCCATGAAACTCGGGAGGATGGAGCTTTAGAAAGGCTGCGAGGCCACTCTGCTGCACTCGCGCTGCCGCCTCTAGCTCCTCCTCCCTCTGCAGGGGATCCTCAACTCTCACTGCCGGAACTGCCACAGGAACTGGGGGTACATCGGGTACCACAGGCGGATCTGCCACCAAGGGGACCGGCGGAACTGCCTCGCGGGTCACCCTCAGCTCCTGAATCTCCCTAGCCTGCTCTGCCAACATCCGCGTCTGTGTCTCCACCAAATCAGCCAACCGAGCGAAAGCACGCTCCCAAGCAGGAGGCTCCTGCGTCAAGGGCTCTCCGGTAGCATCCTCGTCTCTGGTAGGTCCGGAAACCTCCAAAGACCGAGAGGGACCTCGTCCGCGCCGTCCTCTGCGAGGAGGCATATCAGCACCCTAAGAAAACCAGACACTAGGATCAGAATACTCATATCAAAATCCTAGGACTCATCTCTACGAAAGGAAGACTATTGGCTCTGACAGGACCAGGCTCTGATACCAACTTTTGTCACGCCCCAGGGCGGCCAACCCCGGGTCGCGGCAAGTGTATATATCATATCAGAAACCTACACAGGAGGTCAATATATATACTCTAAACCACAAATAAATGACAACACATATCAAACAGGGCTGACATAATATATACACAATGTAGCGGAAGCAAAAACTGAGTCTGTGATCCAAAACATATTACAGACTCGATACACAATCATACGTCCTGTGAGAGCCAATATACATGGAAACAACTGAATATATACAACACGTGCCAAGCACGGAAACAAGATACATACAGCCAAAGAGGGATGCTGATATCCTCTGGTACTCGCGGACGTAGCGCTGCTCCGCTACTGAAGAAATCCCTCGGAAAGCTCCAACTGCTGCTCCGGCTCCAGCTCAGGCTCAGTGGCAACTGGGGAAAAACATATGCGAGGGGTGAGCCGCACGCTCAGTGAACAGCACAACCCATGCATCACAGACAATATTTACCAATATTCCATTATTTTATCCAGCCATCAATACATAACAACATAATCCAGTGGTTCGTACTTCGCCGAACCACCACACCCTCACCCTCACCCATCAATGGGTGACATAGGCTATTGGGACTGATAATCATCTATTCACAAATCCAGTAGGTCGCTCATCGCCAACCCACTACACCCTCACCCTCACCCTACCACGGGTGACATAGGATTTTGGGACTGACTAGGCTGTTGGTCACCCTTGGTCCACCGATAGTCTCTCCCTCCACTCCGTAGGCCGCCTGGTCTACTCCCACATTCAGCACAGGAGGTGCCTACTAATGGGAGCCCTCTGTCAGGAAGGCCCTGTCTAACGCTGGGGGTAGCCTCTACCGAATCCAACGCAGGGAACAGAACAGCCTATCCATACGCATATGATCCACTCGGATCCGCCAACTACATATCATTACAACTCAAATGTCATGAATTCCTCTGAATTCAACCAGGTGCATCATCAAGATGCGGGAACATGTACAAAAATCAGCAAGGCTGGAATATCATTGGGGGAAAGAAACTCGGAAGGGCGGCGTGAGTTCCCGTTATAGGATACCCCGACAACCAAACAAGGAACACGGAGTACCCTAACCCGGGTCTCACCGCTGTCCTTGCAAGGCCCCTCCCCTATAATATCTACCAACTATACTAATAATTATACCAATCATACAATCATTACATATAATATTATTGGGACTAGAACCTTGGGAGGGCAGCCCGAGGTCCCGATACAGGACATCCCGACAACCAAACAAGGAACACGGAGTACCCTAACACGGGTCTCAGCGTTGACCTCGCAAGGCTCCTCCCTATAATATTATCCTAAGGCATGCGATCTAACAGATACCAGCATTTAATTTAATAAATAAACTAGTAGGACGCATGCATAGGCCGGGGTTTCCTAGCATGAAAACCAGGGGACATGCTGCATGGCTCATACGCATATCCTATGGGTGCAAGTCCCTAACATAAAAGCCTAGGGTAGCATGCATTCTACATATTCATCAGGCTCACATGCAATACATATTATTACAGGTTAATATAATCCACGGTGCCCCAGGAGAGGTCGGTATACGCCCAAGTGCGTATAACACCTCTCTACTGGGTTGGATTGTCCCACTCACCAGTATCTGGGTCGTCGCGCGACCGCCCGTCGAGATCTGCAAGACAGGTATTATTTGGTAAGTATAAATCCACAAATATTATTAAATACTCAAATAAATACCCAAAACCCACAACAAACACCTAACACTCGGGCAAACGTGCACGCGACCCGCACGCACGTTAGCCCGAGCACTCCGGCAACCACCCGCACGGCCACCCGACCGCCCGGGTGCACCGCCGCGCCTCCGCCCGCGCACCCCGCGCGCCTCGCGCCGCCCGCGAGCACCCGCGCGCCCCCGCGCGCAGCGCCTCGCCCGCGCGCACCCCGCGCGCACCTCCGCCACCTCGCCGCGCCTCGCGCGCACCACCACGCCTCGCCGCGCCCCGCGCGCACCACCACGGCCTCGCCGCGCCCTCCGCGCGCACCTTGCACTCGGCCAACACCTCGCGCACAGTACCACCGCTGCTCAGCCACCACCTCGCACCCGCGCGACCTGCTCCACGCGCACCAGCCCGCCTGCTCGACCCGCACCTCGCGCACAGTACCACCGCTGCTCAGCCACCACCTCGCACCCGCGCGACCTGCTCCACGCGCACCAGCCCGCCCTGCGCTCGCTGCCGGTGCTGCCTGAGGCCCCCAGCCCGAGCACGCCAGCACTGCCAGCCCGTCCCGCGCGCCCAGCACGACCGGCACCTCGCACCAGACCCGCGCACGCCCGCGCGCACGCCGCGCCCGCACGCCCGCGCGTGCACGCGCGCATCCCCGCACGCGCCCAGCCTGCGCGCTGCCTGGGCCGCTGCCGCTGCTGCTGCGCCCGAGGACAAGGCCTGCCACGGCTCGAGCACCTCCACCACCATCCGAAAGCCTCCAACGGCCTCCGACCGCCTCCCACTGCCCCCGACGGCCACCCACCGCCTCCGACCACCACCCAACCCTAGATCCACCTCCCTAGCATACATCTATGCAAGAAAAGAGAAGAAAAAGATCTTACCAAGGGAAGGGAGTGAAGTCCGGTTGCTCTCCGCGCGCCGAAACCTTTCCCAATGGTTCTCTTACGCCCCAATCTATCACGGCCCTCGAAATGGCCCGAAACAGAGGAGAGAGAGGGGAGGTCGGGGTGGCTAGAGTCGTCGGAATCGGGTTTTGAAACACCGGAGTGTAGATCGGGACCCGATCTACACTTCCCGTGCTTTGGGTTTTTGATTTTGAGGGGTGTAGGGGGCTCAAACGGAAGAAAAACGGAGAAGGGGAGAGAGAGAGCTCGACGAGGAAGATGATGAACAGTAACTCGGGTTTTAGATCCCACTTATTTATAGTGCGCGACTTAAAAACCCGGATACGCCCCGGAACTGCGAAATTTTTGCAAACGATGCCAGAATTCGATGAAATTTTCATGAGAGGTCAGAAATGGCACCAGGACAACAAATATGCAGTTAGATTTCCAATCGGAGCCCTCTAACTCAGAACGATAGCTAACAGTCTAAAAATAAGTGGTTCCGATCGAAAACCCTAAAAATTTTTAAAACTGCCAGGACGCTCTAACGGTTACCAGCAGGCTAAAAGTGACACATATATAACATAGGTGCTCATTGATGAGCTGGCCAAAGGGTGAATTTGTTTATCTCCTGACATTTGAGAAAACCTTGGATGTGTTTTTGGAAACCCCTTGAAAGATTTAATTAAGGAAACCCCAAAAATCATATGGTTGATGTTCTAAGGTCTCCTTGTAATAATATTGTCAAACTGATTTTGTTTTTACAAAACAGTTTTTAATTAATCAATTGTAAACTTTTTTTTTTAGTTTGACTTTTTATTTCAGATTTGATCTTGTTAAAAGTAAACAAAAAATACGTTTATAAAATAAAGAAAAGTTGAAACACAAAAAGAAAGAAAAAACTGTTTAATTTATATATTGGTTCTAAACAGGCCTATGCCTCATTTATTCCCCTTTAAAGTACTTAGGTCCCATTTAATAGACAGTGGCGGAGCCATGATTTTTATAAGGGGAGCCTAATATGACTTATGTAAATATTTTTTTAAATTTCAATAGCATAGATTAAAAAATAAATATGTACAAAGAAATAGATACATTCACATAAAATGAACTATGGACATTTACATAATATTATATTTGATTGTTTTGGATATCTATACAAATATTATAAACTTTAAATAAATTAGTAAAAATGGCAATATGGTAAAAGAGATCAAGTTTAAGGCATTGCCGATTTTCTAGATACATAAAAAGTGGGCTATTGATGTTGTTGTTGAGTTGTGGGGCTCAAAACCTATAGCCCATAGGCTATGGGCCCTATAAAAAAAATTTGAGCTCAGCTACATGTTAAATGTGTATATATGCTAGGGTTAAGAGTAGATTAATCTTTTCCTCTTTTTCCATTTTGTACTATAAATATTGGGTACAGACCCTAATAATATTTTTTTTCCATTCTTAAATTCTAACATTGTATCAATGCTTCAATCAAATTTTTTTCTTTTTCTTTGATTTTCGGTTGATGTTATTCTTTGTTCGTGAGATCGTCGATGCTCCGCTATCTGTTGCTCTATTCACGTCAATGTCATGCCCTCACGCACCAATCCCCGCCCCCCCCCCCCCCCGCGCAGGTCCGCCTCCCCCCACGCATACCCACCACTGCACATGCACAAATTCACTACCCCTATCGTTGCTGCACCACTGCCCCGAACGCCCATGCGTGTCCCCGTCCTCGCCGTGCACACCTACCACTGCCCCGTTGTGCCGCCTTGCCCTGCCAACGCCTGTTTGCGATATTGCCCAGATTTCCTGGGATCTGCCCAAAAAATGCACCTGGGTTTATTTTCCAGGACAGCTAGTGCCAGCCCAATCGAGCGCGAGTCCCATCCCAGCACCGGCTTATGCCTGGCCCAACACCCGCTCCTGCCCCGACTTGGCACTTGCTCGCGCCCGATCCGACCCATCTCGCACATGACCCAGCACCTGCTCGTGCAAGACCCAGTATCCATGCAGGCAACCCAGATCAGAGCGCACAACCCGCCCAGCTACCCACTCGAACCCAATGCCAGACTCGGATCTGCAAACCCAACCCATATCCTCCACCCGACCTAGGTCCACCACCTATCCGCCGTCGACCACCATCTCCGGCCGCAATTTGTCGCCCCATTGTTGATTTTTGGTATTTTTCTTTATCTAGCCGCTACGGGCTTATTCGGACTCCAAATATAGTCAAATTGGCTCTTGTTTTGCTCCATTTGTCATTCTACACGCATAGGTAACCTTATTTTCATCATCGGAGACATATTGTTTTATGTTATTCTAGTTGTTTGGCTATTATGGCTACAGATAACACACAAATCATTGATGTCAAGTTTGATGGTGACAATTATAACGTCTGGTCTTTCACTCTTGAGCTTCAGCTTGATTATCGTCGTCTATTGGGTCATGTTACTGGCACAGTTATGGCTCTAGTACTTGAACCCTTTCCGCCTGGTTCTGATGAGACTACCATGAAGGCCAAAGTTGAGGCATATGTTAAGGCATTGTTGACATGGAAGGAGGTCGATTCTTGAGTGAAAGCCTATATTGCTTCTTCTGTTATTCCTAATATCCGTAAACATTTGAAGTTGCTCATTACAGCCAATGATTATTGGGACTTTCTTAAGAACTTCTATACGCAGACAAATGGTGCTCAGGAATTCTATCTACATCAGGCCATCTCTACTTCTTATCAAGGGGAGCTTTATATTTGTGATTTCTATTCTCTTCTGCCTTATGATTAGGATAAACTCGCGCCTATGGATCCTCAAATGGAGGGTATTTCTCTGATGTGCTATTGGGAGTATTGTAATCGTCAGTGGCCATACCAGTTCTTGATGCACCTTCGTCCTGAGTTCAAGACTATTTGTGCACAGATTCTTCGTCAGTCTCCCAAACCGTCTCTCGATATAGTTCTTTTTGAGATGGTTGCTGAGGAGATGCGTCTTTGCACTGTTGTCACTCCGTCTATCGTTGATTACGGTTATGTCAATATTGCACATCGTTAAGACAATCACTCGTCTCATCCCACTCGCTATTATTGCCATAAATATGGACAAGTGCAATCTGAATATCGTAAGTGTGCTCTTGATGGTGCTCCTCTTGTTTATGCACCTTGCACTTCAGCTCCTAGAGCACCTCATCCACTAGGTTCTGCAGCATCCCATGCACTAGCGCCTCAGGCACCATCTACGGTTCCTCCACGTCGTCCTTAGCCTCGAACTACTCCTATTGTTGTCTCCCATTTCCCTACTGATCCACTAGCATATTCTCCTTCTCAAATTATTGGGAGTCTTGTGTAGCTCCTCCAACAACAACAGCTCTATGATATGCTTCGCTCAGTGTTTGTCACGCCCCAGGGCGGTCGTCCCCGGGACGCGGCAAGGGTATACATGATATCAGAAGTCAACTACAGGAGATCAATAATATACCATAAACAACAGCAAGAAAGACAACACAGACAAAAAAAGGCTGACATGATGTATACACAGAAAAGCGGAAGCTAATAAGACTGAATCTGTAAATCAACAACACTTTACAGACTCAATACATAATCATACGTCTTGTGAGAGCCAATATATCCACAATACATCCACATACAATCCATACTAGGTGCCCAAGCATGAAAATATATACATACAATGAAAGAGAAGGATGCTGATGGCCTCAAAACCCGAGGGAGGTGGCGCTACTCCACTACTGGTGTAGTCGCTCGGGAAGCTCCTCCTTCAGGTCCGCCTCGGTAATCACTGAAGAAAAGAATTATGCGAGGGGTGAGCCACACGCTCAGTGAATAGCACAACCCATGCATACAGTTTATATTAACCACATTTAATCAAGTACTAGCCTCAAAGTGGCATAATCAACACAAATCCGGGGGTTCGTTACATCGCCGAACCACCATACCCTCACCCTCACCCTCACCTCTCAATAGGTGACAAAGGATGTTGGGACTTAATAGGCTGATAATCATCCTTACACAATCCAGTGGGTCGCCACAACGCCGGCCCACCATACCCTCACCCTCACCCCTCAATAGGTGACATAGGCTCTTGGGACGGACTAGGCTGTTGGTCACCCTTGGTCCACCGATAGTCTCTCCCCACTCCGTAGGTCGTTTGGCCACTCCCACATTCAGCACAGTCCTTCTACCAAATCAGGTGGTGCCTACTGATGGGAGCCCCTGCACGGGACAACCTTTCTAACGCTGAGGTAGTCTCTACACGGATCCAACGAAGGGAACAGAACAGCCTATCCATCGCATGTGATCCACTCGGATCCGCTGACAGCACATCTCTACAACTCTAATGTCTTGAATTCTTCAGAATTCCACCAGCGCGCATAACCAAGATGCGGGGAAATACATAAGATAATAATGAGGAAAAGAGACCTTGGGAGGGCAACTTGAGGTCCCGATGTAGGACATCCCGCCAACCAAACAAGGAACACGGAGTACCCTAACCCGGGCCTCAATGTTAACCTCGCAAGGTCCCCTTATATTCCCCAAAGCATGCTAAATAGATCATGAGCTTGCATTTAAGTAAATAAATCAAACTAATAGGACGCATGCATAGGTCGGGGCTTCCCTAGCATGATAACGGGGTGACAGGATGCACGGCTCATGCACATGTCCTAAGGTGAAAGTCCCTAACATACAAGTCTAGGGTGGCATGCATTCTACACATAGATCATGCTTGCATGGATTACAATACAACAGTTAATATTAACTATGTGCCCCAGGGGAGGACGGTACACGCCCAAGTGCATGTAGCGCCTCCCAAACTGGGTTGGGTTGTCCCACTCACCGGAAGTCGGGTCGTCGCGCGATCGTCCGTCAAGATCTGCAAGACAGGGTATCAACTTGGTGAGTAAAATCCACAAATACCACAAAATACGCAACAACATACAAATAAACACCCAACACTACGGCAAACAAGCATACGCCCCGTACGCACGCTAGCCCGAGCACCCCGACTCACTCCCGCACCCCCGGCAACCACCCGCACGGCCACCCGCCCCCGGATGCACCGCCGCTCCTCTGCCCGCGCACCCAGGCGCACCGCCGGGCCCCTACCCGCCGCCTGGACACGCCGCCGAGCCTCTCGGGTGCATCACGCGCCCACTGCGCCCCATCGCAGCAGCCCGCGCGCACTGCACGCCCCCGCTGGCCCACGAGCACACCGCACGCCCCGCGCGCCCAGCGCCTCGCCTCGCGCGCACCTCCGCTGCCCCTCCGCGCTCCGCGCGCACCCCCGCGCACACCACCGGCTGGCCCAGCACTCCACCGACTCACGGCGCGCCGCGCACAGCGTGCCTGCGCCCTGCGTAGCGCTCCGCGCGCACCCCGCACGAGGCCCTGCACGCAGCGCCTACTCGACCAGCACCCAGCATCGCCTAGTGCCCAGCACGCCCAGCTCCCGCACGCCCAGCACGCCCAGCGCCCGCATGCCCAGCACCCGCACGCCCAGCACCCGCATGCCCAGCACGCCCAGCGCCCAGCACCCGCATGCCCAGCACGCCCAGCACCAGTACGCGCGCCCTGCTGGCCTCCAGCTCCACCCGAGCGCACGCCCGCGCGCACGCACGCGCGCGCCCTGCCAGCTGCTCCGCCTGCTGCGCCTGTGCTGCTGCCTGTGCTGCCTGCTGCCCGAGACCACCATCCACCTTCCGAGCACCTCTACCACCACCCATCGGCCACCAACGGCCTCCGACCGCCCCCAACCACCTCCGACAGCCACCCACAGCCGCCAACCACCACCCAACCTCAAAATAACCCTCCTAACAAGCATCTAAGCCAAAAAGAAGAGGAAAAAGAGCTTACCAAGGGGAGGAAGGGATGTCCGGTTGCTCTCCGCGCACCGAAACGCTTCCCCAAAGGTCTCTACCACCAAGACCTATTCCCACCTCCGAAATGGCTCGGATCTGAGGAGAAGAGAGGGCGGAAGAAAGGGCTAGGTAGGCCGGAATCCGGATTTGAAAACACCGGGGTGTAGATCGGGACCGGATCTACACTTTCTATGCTTTAGGTTTTAGGGTTTGAGAACTCTAGGGGGCTCAAAAGCTTGAAAAAGAGAGAGGGGAGAGAGAAAATGTGCTCGGAGAAGAAGATGAATAGGGGGCTTTAGTCGTGGGATTTGGTTATAACCACCCCCATCCCACCTATACTCACACCCCTGATTAGATTAGCCCTAATTAGGTTTAGGGGGGCTTAAGGGGGGGTTTTAAGTGGGTTTGACCTAAGTCAACTCAACCACACAAAAGGACAAAAGTGGTTGACCAAGTCATGGGCCCACTTTGACCGAGTCAACTCTCCCATTGACTTCTCGATCGGTCAAAACCCGGATACGCCCTAGAACTGTGAAATTCTGAAACGTACCGGAATTTCAATGAAAATTTCATGAGTGGCTTAGAATGGCACCAGGACACATAATATGCAGTTAGATTTTCAATCGGAGTCCTCTAGCTCAGGACGATAGCTAACAGTCCAAAATTTTAGCGGTTCTGATCAAAAAACGAAAAAAAAAACTCAAAAACTGCCAAAATGCTCCAATGGTTACCAGCAGGCCAAAAAGTGACACATATATAACAGTGTTGGTAGTGATTCATTTGCTTCTTTTTTTGCTTCTACTGTGGCCGTAGGTAATCCCACTTCCTCATGGATTCTTGATTTTGGGGCTTCCCATCATATGATTTCTCAAGCATCCCTTATTAGTCATCATACTTGTTTGTTTTCCACTCCTGTTATTCATACGGAAGATGGCACTCCTTTGTCTGTGTTGAGTTCTAGTTCTCTTTCTGATCCTTCTCATCATTTTCAGCTTTTCAAAGTTTTTCATGTTCCTGGAATTTCATTAAATTTATTTTTTCTTGATAAAATTGCTAATCACGATTGTCTCATTACTTTTGATTTCTCTACTTGTTCTGTATAATATTGTCACATGGAGAAGCAGATTGGGACATGCTATAGATGTGGTGGGCTCTACTACATGGATTATCTTTGTATTCCTTCGTCCTCTATAGCTTCTGCTCACTTGATTTTCTCTTCTCTTTCCTCGTTTGATGTCTAGCACTACCATCTTGGTCATCTCTCTCACCCAAGACTTTGTTATCTAATAAGTACCAGTATTTTAGCTTCTTTTTCAAAAACTGAGCTTCGACCATGTGTGGGGTGCAAGTTGGCAAAATACTTGACTTTTTCATTTCCTTCTAGTAATCACATTTATGTTTTTCCTTTTGATCTAGTCCATTTTGATGTTTAGGGTCCCTCCCCTATTCCTTCCAAAGGGGGTAACCTTTATTATGTTATTTTTATTGAGGATTTTTCTCGCTTTACTTGGATATATTTGATGCATAGTCGTTCATAGTTGTTATCCGTTTATCAATCTTTTGTTACAATAATTTAAATTCAATTTTTCAAATGTATCAAGGTATTTCGCTCTGATTGCGTAGGAGAGTGCCGCTCTTGTGCTTTTTGTGATTATTTATCCTCCCAAGGCACTCACTCTACCACAGTTTTTCACTTCTTATGCTCACCAACAGGATGGGGTTACTCAGCATAAACACCATCATATCCTCGAGACGGCCCAGTCCTTACTCCTCTATGCTTTTGTTCCTGTTCAGTTTTGGGGTGAGGCTGTTCTCACAAGTG